>MU225850.1:3440393-3498278 GCA_018584345.1 Thuja plicata
TTTCAAGAGCCAAAGCATCCTTATTATAGGCATATTGATAGCAATATTGAGAGCATATTGAGGAGCATTTGAGAGATTTGAGAGAGTTTTTAGCATTTGTATTATCATTTAGTATCATGTTTAGGAGCATTTGCTAATTTTCGTTCATGATCTTGGAGCATTTCTAAGCATTTTAAGCATTCCAGCTATATTTGAGCATAAAAATTCATATATATCTCATTCTAGGATTTTCCTTGAGAGAGATTAAGCCTGAGAGCTCTCTTAACAAAGCTTGGATGGAGAACCATGAGATGATATAGTTTGCTAGTTTCAATTCTTAGATTAATTCGTTTATCTTTCCATAGAATTGTTGCTTTCATTCTTAATTTCATGAAGGTGTATTTTCTTACAAACATGTACAAATTATATACAAAGCTCTAATGGATTCCAAGTTTTCATGGAGTTTGAACCATGGGAACACCAAAGAAAGCCATTCTTTACATGACTGGACCAAAACTGGCTAGTGAACTTACAAAATGCAATAATTTAAACAAAACCTAACCAGAAAGTACAATCTACTAAACTAATGCCACAAAGATCTTAGGAATTACATTTTAGACACTATCCATGCTTGCATTCAATCCATTCAATCTAATAAAGTGATGGATGATGGTTCTGTAACTTAATTACACTGTAAATTATTCCTTCTCAAACACCAGTCTGTACAGTGTCCAATATAACTATTAGATTAGGGTTGAAATCACCTTATATACTCCTATCCCACCTGTCTAGACCATCTATTTAGGATTTGGGTACCATAAGAGCTGATTCCTAAAATGTAGGAAATGTTTTCATGACAACTTTTAAAAGTTATCATGACAACTTTGACAACATTTGTCAAAATGACAATTTTCCCACTTTGAGGTTTCTAATTGGCTCCAAAACTTACCAATTGACCCCAAATGACTTAATAACATTAAAAACTTAAAAATATTCCCACTTTGGGACTTTGGTCAACCCTTTGACTTTTGAGTTGACTTCTAGGTTCTAGACCCCTAGAATAAACTAGACCCAACAACATACAAACCCTAATCTTTCCTAACTCTAATCACACCTCAAAACACACTTGGGACTTTATAGATTAGTCTTTATTCATTAATGGTTTTCCAAACCAACCTACAAGCCAAAATGTCTCAAGATCTTACTAAAGGCCTTAGGGTGCTCCTGCACCATCCTCCCCTGCAACAAGAAAGTTAAGGTACCTATGGTGTCAAGAACTCCTCACTAATTCCATGCTTCTTGAAGTCACTCTCAGCTATCCAAGTTGCTTCTGACTCTATTTTTTATCTCCACTTCACTAGATGTTCCATATAGACTTTGTGTCTTCTTTACTTCTTTACTCTTGAATCCAATATCTTCTCCACTTGTGGCTTGACTTGTTCCAGAGTCTTGAACTCTCCCATGTCCTTATGCATCTCTATACTATACTTCAACTCATCCATATCTGGCCCCTTATACTTGATCAAATATTTCACATTGAAGATTGGAGAAATCTACATCTCCTTGGGCAACTCAACCTTATAAGGATTAGGCCCATACTTAGCCAATATCTTGTAAGGTCCAATTATTTTCATCTATAACTTACTAGGTATCCCCTTTTATAGTCTTTCCTTATTCAGAAACACCATTACTAACTCTCCCACCCCAAACTACAAATCTCTTCTTCCCTCATCTCTTGTTGCCTTCAAATTTTGATTGGCCTCCATTAAGGTCTTTTTCACTTGTTCATGAACTTCCTTCATTGATTGTGCAAAATCATTAGCATGCCCACTAACTCCCTCATATCATTTGAGGTCTCTGAGCTCCATCACACCCCTTGGATGTGTCCCATACAAAATCTCAAATGGAATTTTTCTTGTAGTCTTATTTGTGCTATCATTATAGGAAAATTCTACCTGTGGATTAACTTGCTCCCATCCTTGTCCATATTCCTTTTTCAGACATCTAAGCAAGTTCCCAAGAACTCTATTGATTACTTCAGTCTACCCATCCATTTTAGGATGATAGGCAGATCCATGAGATAAATTTGTGTCTAGTCTCTTCCATAGGGTCTTCCAAAAGTGACCCATGAACTTCACATCACTGTCTACAACAATGCTCATTGGTAGGCCATGAATCCTCACTATTTCTATGAAGAACAAGTAGGAAATATGGCTGGCATAATGTTTTATTTTGCATGGTATGAAGTGTCTCATTTTACTAAACTTTTCTACCACTACAAACACACTGTCTAAACTAGTTGGATTCCTAGGTAACCCCACTATGAAGTCCATACTTATGCACTCACAAGGTCTATTTGGGATGGGTAATGGCTGGTAAAGTCCTGCATTTGATGAAGTTCCTTTAGCCTTCTAACATATGCCACACTATTCCACATATCTCCTCACTTCCTTCTACATTTTTGGCCACCAATAGAACCTCTCCACTAAATCCAATGTCTTATTTAGTCCAAAATGTCCACTTAGACTCCCATTATGTTTCTCTTGAATGAGGTTCTCCCTCATAGAGCCTTTTGGAACACAAATTTTCTTGCCTTTGAATAGAAACCCATTCTACAATGTATACTCTGCAAACTCACTATGAAAGTGATTCTCAAAATCTTTGCACACTTTGTAAATCTCTGAGAAATCTGAATCTCCCTCATATAGGTCCTTAAAAACTTCAACTCCTGTACTTTGCAACTAAATTTCTTGGATGGTAAGTAGTCTCCTACTAAGGGCATCTACAATTTTTTTTTCACCCCCTTCTTATGTTTTATAGTGAAGGTATATGACTATAGGAACTCCATCCACTTTATGTGCCTCAATCTAAGCTTGTCTTGAGTGTTTATGTAACTCAATGCCTAGTTATCTATGAAGACAAAAAACTCTTTAGGAAATAGATAATGCCTCCACTTATTTAAGGCTTTCACAAGAGCATATAGCTCCAAGTCATAGGAAGAGTACCTATAATTAGCCTCATTTACTCTTTCACTGAAAAAGGCCACAGACCTGCCTTCTTGGCTTAGGATAGCTCCTACTGCAATACTGCTTACATCACACTCAACAATGAATGGTTTGTCAAAACTAGGTAACAATAATATAGGATGAGTAGCCACTTCCTTCTTCAACCTCTCAAACCCCTCATTAGATTCCTCAGTCCACACAAACCTTGTTTTCAATCCTCCTTTTATAGTTTCTAGGACTGGAGCACAAATTTCACTGAATCTCCTAATGAACTTCCTATGGAGTTGGGCTAACCCATGGAAGCTCCTAACTTTAGTCCCTATCTTAGGAGTAGGCCAATTAAAGATAGCCTCTACTTTCTCTTTATCCATTTTCAATTCACCTTTGGAAACTATAAAGCCAAGGTAGACTAACTCTTCCTTCATGAACTCACTCTTCTCGAGGTTTATGGTGAGTTTCTCCTCCTGCAACTTCTTCAACACTAACTCCAAGTGTTTCATATGATCCTCTTTGGTTTTAATGAATATGAGGATTTCATCTAAATAGACAACTACAAAAACTCCTATACAGTCCTTCAAGACTTCATTCATCACCCTCATAAAGGTGCTTGGTGCATTGGTAAGCCCAAAGGGCATAACTAACCATTCATACAACCCCTCTGTATTTTTAAATGTAGACTTCCACTCATCACCCTCTTTCATCCTAATTTCATAGTACCCACTCTTTAAATCAATTTTAGAGAAGTACTTAGCACCCCCAAGCAATCCATCAAGTCTTCTATTCTAGGAATTGGAAATCTACACCTGATAGTTATCCTATTTATTGCCCTAGAATCAGTACACATCCTCCACTTACCTCCCTTCTTAGGAGTCAACACCACTGGGATAGCACAAGGGATAATGCTTTTCCTAATCAATCCTTGATCCCAACAACTCTTGCACCTACCTGGCTATCTCCTTGTTTTTCTCTAGTGTCATCTCGTATGAAGCTTTGTTTGGCAAGGATGCTCCTGGTGTGAAGTCAATCTGATGACTTATCTCCCTCTTTGGTGGTAGTGAAGATAGTGTACCCTCACAAATTATATCTTTGAACTGATCCAACAATTCTCTCACCTCTTTTGGCATAGGTGATTTCTTACGAGTCTCCTCCTCCTTTGGCTTTAACAAGATTGCATAACCAACTTCTTCATCTTTCATGTCCCTTAGGAATTCTTTTCCATTCATCAACATGGCACTGGATTCCGCCTTCTCCACTATGTCCTCTTCTATCAAAGACTGTATTTTTTAAGTTACCCCATTTTTCTGAAAGTACTTATTATCTTTCCCATTATGGACAACTTCTCTGTCATACTACCATGGTCTGCCAAGAAATAGATGGAAAGCATCCATTGGCAACACATCACATAGTATCTTATCCTGATACTTTCCAATGGAAAATTCTACCCACACTTGTTCATTCACCAAGATGTTTTGACCCTTATTCAACCATGTAACTTTATAGGGACACACATGTGGGTTTTTGGTGAGCTTCAATTTCTCTACTCCCTCCTTAGATATGACATTATCTGTTGACCCTAAATCAATGATCACCTTGTACACTTTCCCCAATATCTTACACTTCACTCTCAAAGGAGCCCTCCTCTACTTGTGCTCATCTTTGGTGGGCGTCTTGATTAGAATTCTTCTCAACATAAGGTGTTCTCCTTTCTTTGAATCTTGACTCACCTTTGATTATTTAGAGAAATCTTCTTCTTGGACATAAGCTATCTTTTTTTTCCCTTGTGAGGATGTTGGTTTATTCGGACATCTATATGCAGGATGTCCCATCTGTCCACAATTGTAACATTTCATGGAAGAAAAGTGAGAGCTTCTCCCAAAACCTCCTAATCTACATCTGCCACTATTATCAGAGCTTCTTCCTCTGTTATTGTATCCACACCTACAATTTGTTTCTTGTCCTTGCTCTTCATATTTGGAGTCACTTTGTCCTCTACTATCACTTCCTCTTCCACTTGAACCTCCTCTATGGACACCTCTATTGTCTCTACCCCTTCCTCTATTTCTAGAACTAGAATCTTGCTTCTTTTTGAGTTTCGCTTCCACTTTCAAAGCCATTTGAAAACAACTATGAATGGAAGTCAGGGTAAAGAGACTAAGTTCTTCTTGAATGTTCCACCTTAATCCATTAAGGTATCTTGCAACTTTGATACTCTCTGTCTCATGTGTTCTTGATTTAAGACAAAGTTTTTGAAATTCCTTGGTATAGGCTAGCACATCTAGGTCTTTTTTCCAAAGGTTTTGTCTCTTCTTATGTAGTTGAATGTCATAGTCTTTTGGAAGGTAATTCTCCTTCACCTTTGCAACCATTTTCCTCTAATTTGATATGGGCTTCTTTCCCACTTTCTCTCTTTCTTCCTACAAGAACTTCCACCATGTGAGTGCTTGTCACCTTAGCCTTGATTTGGCTATCTTCACCTTTTGTGCTTCTATAATCCCATCACACTTGAAGTGATTCTCCATCCCTTCAAGCCATTCCATAACCATTTCAGTGTCCATCTTACTAGAGAATACCGGTATTCCTTCTAGATCCTTCCCACTCAATGCCTTGAGTGCTTTGAGGAATGGTTCCTCAGGTAGAAGAGGATCAAGCTCTGGTTCTATTTCCTCTTCTACTAGTTTCTTTCCTTTATCTATTCCTTCATACATTTCTTCTCTCAAATTGATGGTAGTCTCTACCACTTCTACCATCTTGATCTTCATTTCCTCCATTGCTTCTTCAAGAATCCTATACTTGATTTGTTGCTCTCACAAATCCTTGGCCAACTCTGCATTGGTCCCCATGATGTTCTCACCTATGGATTCACTCCACTTAGTCATGCACTAATCCACTCCCAAGCCTTTTCAATGGCTTTGATACCAATTTGATGAGGAGCTCCTCTCCTAGAGCCTTCTAGATCTCTCTAAGACCTTCACTTGGTCTTTCTTAGGGTCTCTTTCTCTACCCTAACTAGAGGATTCTGTCTGAATCCCCTAACTCCCTAGGAACTTCCCACCCACTTCAAAATCCTCTCTATTCTCTCCTCCATAGCTTTCTTGCATCCATGGCTTCACTAGCCTCCTACCACTCCAATGGTGTCAACTTCTCAAGGATTGATTTCCCAACTCCCCTTAGGTCAAATCCAACCTTTGGGGATTTAATTTTGTGAACCCTTCACCCATTTTCCAATCGAGGTCCAAAATCAAGTCCTTTAGGCCTTGTAGCCTTTTTAGGCCTATTAGCCCTCCTAATCACTAAAAATGTGACTTTCCTCCTAAAACCCCTTAACAACCCTAGAAACAAAGTACATATTCTTTGAGGGTTTTTCCTCCCCTTCAATATTTTCTAGGTCTCTGGTCTCAACTTTGTCCATGCAATGGACTTCTACCAAACCCCTAAAAATAAAGGTTTCTAGGGCATGATGACTGGTATGGATTCTTGATCTTCTTCCACCGATCCAATGAGCTCCTCTAAACTCCTCCTTTCATCAAAATTTCTACACCTCATGCCCCTACACTCCACTATCACTGATTGGCACATACCAGTCAACTTGCAACCTCCATTGTTGCTGCACTGCTTAGTCACCCTAGCCAAAATAACTAGTACTCACCTAGGGCCTAATTTTTTTCAAGATTCCCCTACACACACACTCCACAAGCTATATGTAAAAATTATATACAAGGCTCTAATGGATTCCAACTGGTCATGGAGTTTGAACCACGGGAACACCAAAGAAAGCCATTCTTTACATGACTGGACCAAAACTGGCCAGTGAACTTACAAAATGCAATAATTTTTAAAAAAACCTAACTAGAAAGTACAATATACTAAAATAATTCCTCAAAGATCTTAGGAATTACATTTTAGACACTATCCATGATTGCATTCAATCCAATAAAGTGATGGATGATGGCTTTGTAACTTAATTACACTGTAAATTGGTCCTTCTCAAACACCAGTCCATACAATGTCCAATCTAGCTATCAGATTAGGGTTGAAATTACCTTATATACTCCTATCCCACCTATCTAGATCCTCTGGTTGGGATTTGGGAACCATAAGAGTCGATTCCTAAAATCTAGGAAATGTTGACATGACAACTTTTAAAAGTTGGCATGACAACTTTGACAACTTTTGTCAAAATGAAAATTTTCCCACTTTGAGGGTCCTAATTGGTTCCAAACCTTACCAATTGACCACAAATGACTTGATAACATTAAAAACTTAAAAATATTCCCACTTTGGGACTTTGGTCAACCCTTTTACTTTTGAGTTGACTTCTAGGTTCTAGACCTCTAGAATCAACTAGACCCAACAACATACAAACCCTAATCTTTCCTAACTCTAATCACACCTCAAAATACACTAGGGAATTTATAGATTAGTCCTTATTCATGGATGGTTGGACAAACCAACCTACAAGCCAAATGTCTCAAGATCTTACTAAAGACCTTAGGGTGCTCTTGCACCAAATGCATTGAAGGTAATAGAAACAATGCCCTAGCTCTCAAAGCTCGCAGGTCATCAAGCATTCCTTATGAAAAGATGTAAACAATGCCATTTTTAAATAGTGAGCTAATAAACAATGCATGATGCCCTAGCTTTCATCCTATGAGCCATCAATACATTTCCTCATGAAATGATCATAACTGTGGAGTACCACATAGTGAATATCAACAACAAAACAAATAAAGAGAGATCAAACACTTCAGACAATGCCTTGAAGGTAATAGCAATGATGTCCTAACTCTCAAAGCTTGTAGGTCATCAAGCATTCAAAATGCAAAGATGTAAACAATTCTAGTATTAAACAATGAGCTAATAAACAATGGATGATGCCCTAACTTGCAGCCCTCGAGCCATCAAGACATTTCCTCATGAAATGATCATAAACGGGGAGTACCACATAGTGAATATCAACAAAAAAACAAATAAAGAGAGATCAAACATTTCACACAATGCCTTGAAGGTAATAGAAATGATTCCCTAGCTCTCAAAGCTCATGGGTCATCAAGCTTTCCAAATGCAAAGATGTAAAAAATCCCAGTATTAAACAATGAGCTCATAAACAATGCATGATGCCCTAGCTTGTAGCCCGTGATCCATCAAGACATTGCCAATATTAACAATGCCAACAATGCCAGTATTAACATTCATATTGTGCCATTAAATCAACAAATGCCATCAAAATGAAGTTGAGTTAATGATAATACAAATCTTGAATGCCTACCTGATCAAGTAATGGCTACCATATATGAAGATTCCAATCTTCCACAGTTAGGCCCTCTTCGCGCTAAATTAGAAATGAGCCTTTCTTTTTATTTTCTTTTTTTTTTGTTTATAATCACGCGGGTTTCACAATTCCAATTGTATTGTCGCTATTACAAAAACATCGGGGGAACTTGAAAAAAAACACAAAAATCACACACAAATGGTAGTGCCATCACAAATTGGCATTAAAATTTGACCCCAAATGTTGTAGTGGGTGTTGCAGCAGTTTGGTGAGAGGTAGGATGTCACTAATTCATATTACTACTTTTCTCGTAGATTGAGAGATACTACTCTATGGGTTTCAGTCATTCCTCTTGATGTGGTTGTTACTGAGTTCCAGGGTCTTATGCCTCTTGCATGGACTTAGCGGTTAGCCACTATTGATTCCAGTATGTATTTTTATTTTCCCCTACTTGATGTATCTATCTTATGCTTTGTTTTGATGTTGCTATCTTTTGATTTTCTATATACACTTATCATGTATATGATACTGATGTTTGAACTTGTTCTCTTTGTAGGAACGACTTCACAGTACGATGCTTGGTGGTAGGCATCTTGTCCAGATCCACTTACTGATATATTTTGGCCTGTGGTTGGTACACTAATGAGGAGGCAACTTCAGAGGCATAGTCAAGGGATATATGGTTTTCAGGATGGTGGGTAGGGGAGAGATGGTGGCCATGATAGTGGGCAGGGGAAAGATGGTGGCCATGATGGTGGGCAGGGGAGGGGTGGGGATGACGGAGATGATCTTGGTCCTAGTGGTTCTGGAGGTGGGGTGAGGATGAGGAGAGGAGGTAGTAGGTGGGTTGGATTAGGTGTCTTCCTCAAGGAGGAGGAGGCTTTAAAGGAGGAGGGTACTTAGTTGGTTCAGAGAGTGCATCATCACACTGCTATTGTGCTGGCTTAGAGAGCGAAGGAGAGAGTGATAGCTGAGGATGTTGACGTAGAGATTTTTGATATTGATGTTGACGCTTTGGATGCAGAGGCTTCACATTCTAGCACTTCTACTGGGAGTAGTATTACTGGTAGTAGTACTGGAGATAGTGTAGATAGTGAGGACTCATGGGTTGTGCGGGGAGAGGGGATGAGGGATTAGGAGATAGGGAGGAGGAGGGAGATATGGATGTAGTGATAGGAGGTATAGAAATAGATCCTTCATATTTGTAGAGACTTAAACAAAATGTATCTGATTTGCAGGCTAGATTGGCATCTTCTGATGCCCGAGCCATTACATTGGAGAGTAGGGTGTCAGACGCTAAGGCCATGGCCACTACCATAGAGGACACAGAGCGACAGGATTGTTTTGAGATTAGATCATTCATTGAAAGTGTACAGGATGCTTCCCATCAGGAGGTATTGGATTGGTTTTGGAGATCAGGGTGTGAGGCCTGGAAAGAGATCAAGTACTGGCAGCACCATTATGAGGGTATTGTTCCTTTAGCTCAATAGGTTCCTAGTTATACAGCCTCACAGAGATCCAATAGAGCATAGAGGTCTCAGAGCATTGGTGTTGGTGCTCCTAGTCTATCATAGAGACCTACATCTAATATGCCACCTCATCATCCACTGGCGGCGAGGGTGGGGGTAGCTCTTGTTGATTTTGTAGACTTTTCATTTTGTATCATGTACCATTTTTGTAGTGATGTTCTATTAATATACTCTGAGGCTTATAGATGATTGTGTCTTGACACACTGATATTTATAGATATATATGTTGATCACCTTCTTTTGTTCAGACTTGTGACCATTCATTGTACTCAGATATTGAGATTTATATGAGATATAGCTAGTGATTTTATATGATGTGCATTGATTTACTTTCTATATGTATGGTTCTACATGATTTGTGCTTAGATGATGAAATTTCTATGCAATGTGATTCTATTATGCAAACTCTTAGATGGATGATTTACTTTTCCTATTATACTGACATGTTTATGCAGGATGTTGTAAATGAGATGCATATTTATATGAGATGTTTATGGATGCATTTGATTATGATTTACCATGTATGTAGATGCTTGTATTTATTTTTTTGTTTTCTGATGCATATAAATAGAATAGATGCAATCTATTATTCCCAAAATATCTGAGTCATGCATGTGTTAGTTAGAAGGAAGTTATTTTGGAATGTTCTCTGGGATCAATTGATAGATATGAATTGATAGAATGGATGGTTAATGATTAATAGATATGAATTGATAGAATGGATGAGTGACCCAAGTCGCTTTCACATTTCCAATTTTTGCCATCATTGCATCTTTTTATGAAATTCTAAAGAGTGTCCAATGCATCCAGATCTCAGACCATCTGGATACCACTATGACCTCTTCATAACTGGAAGGAGTAGAGAGATTGAATAGAAAGAGAACTTAGTGCACCTAGATATTGACCATCTGGATACAACTATGGTCCCCATTTTGAAAAGAAAGAGATCCAAAAGAACCCATATATTGATCATTTGGATATCGCTTTGTTCTCTGATTTGAAAAAAAAGGAGCCAAAAACACCTAGATATTGACAATCTGGATATCGCTTTGCTCGTTGACCATCAGAAATAAATAAATAAAATCAATATAGAATTCCAATGCACCCAGATCTCAGACCATCTTGATACCGCTATGAACTCTTGATTTTGGAAAGAAAGACAAAAAACCAAGATAGAATTCCAATGCACCCAGATCTCATACCATCTGGATACCGCTATGAACTCTTGATTTTGAAAAGAAAGAGAAAACACCCTAATCAAAATCCAATGCACCTAGATATTAAACCATCTGGATACTTCTATGACTCTATTGGTTATAAAAAAGAAGATAACAAAGAAAGAATGTCTAATTCTTTCCCAGGGTTAAGCTCAGATTGTGGAACTACGTGGCTGCCAGATAAGTGACAGCGCCTACCGTATTTATCATAAATCATCATGGCCCTAGAATTGAAGTGCATATTCCATAGACAACAATGAAATAAAATAAGTCATGACCTATCATAGCTACTCTCCTCACTTGGTGGACCCTGGAGTATCATAAGAACATAACTGCAAAATATAGATTGACATCTGACTGACGACTGACCTAGTCAACATTTTGATTGTTCTTTGATTCAGTTTGATTCTCTTGACTTGATTGACTCTCTTGATAGGATTTATATTCTTGGTTTTCATGATTGTGTCTAGTTATAGTAATGGATGACTCATATAAGAATAATATGTCTTGTTTTGAGCATATCCATCACTGTGTAAGAAAATTGATTGATTATTTTTGGTGGCTGATCAAGCTGTGTTAGATGGACCCAAATCTGATTCGCAAAGCTCATGGTTTTGACATTTGATAGATTGGCTTGGTCACTAGTTTTCTTGTTGATAGATTTGATAGATTGATAAAGTTGTGTCATATGGGCCTAATGGTGATTCGCAAAGCTCATGGTTTTGACATTGATTGACCTGGCTTGATCGCCCTTTGTTTTGTTGAAAATCGAGTTATTTTTATTGCATGGGATTTTGTAATTTTTTTATGAAGATTGATTTTTTTAGGACATTTTGATCTTTTTAGGTTTTTTGATGAGTTTTTTTTATTTTTTGGTATTTTTTCAGGACATTTAGAATTTCCCCCTAGTTTGGTGGACCAATACTAACCATGAATAAGTGTAGGTGCTCAAAGGGGATTGTGCTTTTGGATATAGATTGGGTAGTTGGTCTTGAATTCAAATTTTGCTCAAGCTTTGATCTTGGAGTTTATTGATGGTGAAGCTGGATTTGAAAATTGGCACCTATTTGCCAGGTTTTCACCAAGGTACCTATTCAATAGTGCATGTTTGTCAAGTTTTCACCAAGAGAGATTTTGTTTCTCTTTACTTTTTTTTTCTTTTTTGATTTTTTTGTTGTGTCCAAGGAGCCTGTTTACCCAGTTTTCACCAAGGTAACTTTTTGTATTTTTGGATTTTTTTGATATTTTCTAGATATGTAGATAGTTTCCTTAACCATTGAGACCTTAAGTGTATAACCTCTTGAGGTACATGTTTTTTATGTATCCGAGGAGCTGATCTCCTTCTATTTTTTCCAGTTGGTATGCCCCACTCTAGATAGAGTTGACAATGCCATATGATCCTAGCCAGTTAGGCTCAAAATTTCATGGTTTCACTCACTCTTCTTGGTTCTTTTTATTTTCCATGAGGACGAGGTCTCGTACCTCAAAGGTTCATGGCCTCTCTTTTTTATGATAGTTCCTTCTAAGGTGATTTTCATAGCCTTGTAAGTGGTTGAATGCATTTTGTCTTCTTTCGTCTAATAGTTCCAATTCACTGAGCCTTGCTACTCTGTAATCTTCATTTAAAATTAGGTTCTTCCATGATATCCTTAGGGATGGGATTCCACTTTGAGGGGTAGGACCGCCTTTGATCCATATACTAGGGAGAAAGGAGTGGCTCCTAAAGGTGTTCTCATGCTAGTTTTGTATGCCCATAATGCGAGACTAAGCTATAAATGCTAGTCACGCCCTGATTCATTCATTATTTTCTTCAAGATTTTCAATATGGTTTTGTTTGTCGACACTTTAGCCTAGCCATTCCCTTAAGGATAATAGAATGAAGAGAAACCTTGTTTAATTTGGAACTGTTCATAGAGATCTTCAACATCTTTGTTTTAGAAAGGTGTACCGTGATCTGTTAGGATGGTTTGAGGAATTCCATACTGACAGATGATGTTGTTGAGTATGAACATTGATATCTTCTTTCCAGTTATGTAGGTGAGGGGAATTTCTTCCACCCATTTAGTGAAGTACTATGTGTAATATATAAAATATGGATGGCCTCCTAAATAGAGTTTGCACAATAGAGATTCATATATGAAAGAGACCAATGCCATAACTTAACCATTACATTTAATTTGTATTTGATAATGGATATATCCTTGAAAATGAAAGAAAAGATTAATGGAGTAAAATACCTACCTCACATCATAGCAGATCAGAAAATTCCATTTTCTAAAGCCTCTGTTGAGTTTTTGGAAAATCCTACACCGGATCTGGAATGGAAACGCAGAGATGAACAAAACCCATAAATATTTTTTTGTTCTGACACAGTTCCAATTTGTACCCTCAAGTCAATGTCACCATTGACCAAGAATTTTTGATTTTGACCTAGGGCAGAATTGACTTAAAAAGTCTCCGAAAGGAGTTCTATTTTTGGATCTTGAAAGTTTTTTGAAAAGGGTATCCAGATTTGTGCTCTATTCCACTGTTCCTGAACCTATAACTCCCAAAGCAACACCTCCAAATATCTAAAAAAGAGGGGTTTGGGGATGGCTATATAGGGTTTTTCCTTAGTCAAACCCTCATTTTGGTGATCTCCACCTCCATGAATAGCTAAATATAGTAGAATGTATGTGTGTTGCTCTTGGAATGAGCTTTGAATGTGTAATTTCAAGATCTAATCCTCTAGATTAAGACCCTAACATGAATTGAAAATGGGAAAGCAATGCATAGATTTGAATATGATAAAGAAAGCATACCAAGCCCCCAAGGATAAATTATTCCTACCAAACTCACAATCCATAGTTGCTACCCCATGATAGTATCTTTTGAAAGCTTGGAGGTTGAAAATGGTGGATCTAAGAAGAAGGAAGGAAGGAAGGAAGAAGTCTCTCTTGCTCCAAAGAAGATCCACAATGGCTTATCCAAAAAAATGATTGTATATATTAATGCATCATCATATCTTATCCTTCTATATCATCCTCTTTCTTTCTTGCATCATCATCATGTCATAATCGTAATTGCAACATATCATCTTACGATTCTCTTTCATGTCAAAATCAAGGCAAAAGAGAGTGTTTATATAGAGATCTCAATATAGACCTCCTAGGGAAATGCAAGGGACCCAAATTCAAATTTCACCTTGAATTATGGTCCAATTACAATCACCAACCAAGGAGGAGATGTATTAATCTGAATATCGGGGAAAAAACTTCTACATCTAGACCCGGGGACCTATTTTAAGTTTTAGAACCTTGATAGGCTCCAGATTTGAAAGCGGGGACCACCACCTGACAGAGGTCAAGGTTGACCTTGACATAGGTCAAGATCAACCTTGATTCTAACCTAGGTTAGAATCAACCTCAACCTAGAACTAAGGTTTTAGGTTGGTCTCCTTGGGAAATTTGCAAGGTTCCTAGGTCAACCAGGGACCCAGGAAGGTGAGAAAACACACCAGGATGTTGGATAGAGGCACAAAGGGAAAAGAGTAAGTATGATGAAGATTAAGGAGAGCCAATACATAGTTTCTGCCCAAAAATGGAGTCATAGAAAAGGGAGATTAAAGAGGACCCAAAGGATCCTAACCCTAATTTCACCTAGAAATGCAAAATCAAGTGCATGTGCATCCTAAATGCAAATCTAATATGAAAATGTACTAAAAAAGGGTGCTAAACCTACCGAAATGGAAGTTCTTCCATTTTAAGATGATACATTTATCCCCCACTTTATCTTAGGTATGACACTATGTGAATATGCAAGCTAAAGTAAGAAAACATTGTAAAGTAAAAAGGATATAGCCAAGTCCTCAATGTAGAGATCCTGCAAGAAACTGTTAGTATCTGCAACTTGAAATATATAAGGTTAATGGAAATCCATAGAGAACCTAAGCCTTACTAATATGGTTTTGAGAAGTGCATAGAGTCCCGTAAGCCCCCTATTTTGGCTTACTAATTCTGAAAGGTGAAACAGGGTGATAAAGTTAGATCTATATAATGGATATGCAATTTATTGAAAATTCCTTTCCTAAACCATTTAGGAGGATTCAAAAATCTTCCTAAACCTATTTAAGATGTTAGGTATCTTAATCATGACTCCAACACCACTAAAGGCACTAAAAATAGAGCTACCAAACTCAAGTTATGATGAAAAGAGTCCATGCCTATCTAAATGCATGTAAAGGGAAATTTGAATTTGACCTAAGTAATTTCAAATGAAACCCTAATAAAACCCTAATTTGAAGCTATAAATAAGATGAAGAACACTTACCTTCTCATTCTTACCATTTGTAGAGCTTGGAATCTAGGAGAAAAATGCCAAAGAGAGAAGAACTTCAAGCGAGTCACATGGAGGTCTTGAGAGAGTGCCTGGCTAGCGGACAACCACTGCCTGAGGTAGGTGCCCTATTTTGATGTTTTTGATTGAGAAATTCCTATTTTTATAGGGAAGGTTGACCCTAACCTAGCTATGTCAACCTCGACCTTTGAAGGTAAACCATAACTAGGAAGGTCCTATCCTTTCTAAGGATAAAGTTGATCCTGACCAAAAAAGGTTGACCCTGACCAAGAAAGGTTGACCTTAACCCAAAAAGGTCAACCCTGACCCAAAAAGGTTGACCTTGACTAGGTCAAGTGAGTATTGCAGTTATTTGATGATAGATTACTGATATGATGTTGTTTTTTCTCATAGGATCTTGTCCATCTTTGATATCATCCCTTTGGAGGGATTTTACTGACTGTCAAAGAGAACTTGACTGAGCTACAGTAGGAGGAGATACAACTATTGAGAGATGTGGGATTGTACTGGGTAGTAGTCCTACCATAGATGAGGTTCCATTGGCCCGTGATATCAGCCATGGTAGAGAGATGGGATGAGGACACTTGTTCCTTCCATCTTCCATTAGGAGAGATCACAATTACATTGGAGGATGTATCCAGGATCCTACGACTTCCAGTTTGAGGTGAGTCTGTTAGAATGAGAGTGCAGTGGGTTCCTCTCGAGGTGTTTTCAGATGGGGAGTATTTTTTTGGATGAGTACCACAAATGAGGACCCGATCAAATCATATCACTCTATTAGCCATACTAGACGGTTTGACACCCTTGGTACAAAGATTGATGCTATGTATACTCTCTTTGGTTGTAATACCCAACACAAAGGGTACAATTTTCTTAGCACCATTCACCCATCTCATAAGTAGGATGGAGAATCACAAGATTTTTTTCTCATGGGGCCGCAACATGTTAGCCCATCTTTACCATGAGTTGAGTCAGTTAGTGAGATTTTAGTAGGAGAGTCTTACAGTGTGCACCTTGCTACAGGTTTGGATGTTTGAGAATTACACATGTACTCAATCATAGGGTGTTTTGGTGATGGTACATGTGAGTACACTGAGAGCCTTTACATATCCACTAGAAGATGTCTGGAAGTACAGAGATATCCTCTTTTGGAGGGTATGCTTTGACCATATACTAGGTATTGATATGATATGGAGACCATACTATCAGATGATAGGATGGCCAGATACTCGACACCAGTTGAGACACTCCCAGCAGCGCAAGCTGCTAGAGGGTCCTACTAGTCATGCAGTGATGCCATATTATTATGATAGAGTTATGAAATAGTTTGGTTTGACATAGGGGGTCACCTGAATAGTACCTTAGTATGAATATTCAACAAGATATTATCAGAGACCTAATGCCATACGCTGACCCACAATAGTAGATATTGTAGATAGTGAGATAGATGAGACCAAGGATACAGATGCATATCCCACTATATCCTATTCAGGTGTGAGTAGAGAGTATATCAGATACTGGAGTCTATAGGGGACCCATCCCATCTTCCCTAATGACTACCCTATAGGTGATCGAGGTCTTTTAGAGAGGATGCACCAAGGTGGTGACACACCAGAGGAGGAGAAGGAGGATCATAGAGATGAGGAGGAGTCCATTCCCAAGGGAGATCCCATGGAGGAGGAGAGGGTAGGGGAAAGAGAAGAAGAGAGAGAATATGAGGAAGCATATGAGGGAGTAGAGGATATGCCCCTAGGTGGTAGTACATATGTAGATGATCAGGTGATCCATGTTGTACCATTGAGAACATGAATACCTCCCCATGCACATATAGACACACCACCACCTAGACCTAGATGCAATGAGCCAGGAGAGGGTAGTCACTCCATGCCCCCACTATCTAGATCCTTTGGTGATACCCAGGAGGGAGATCCAGCTATGTTTTATGTAATTGTTTAGAATATTTTAAATAAATTTTTTGCTAGAAGAAGTACTAAAAGATAAATATGTTTGAAATTTGCAACTAGCGTAACAGAGTGGAGGAGCTTTGTATCCAAGGTTTTGAAGGACAGCTATTTATCCTACTGACTACCAGCTAGCAAGCGAGAGTGCCTTATCAGGTAGAGAGATCCTGGATGACATACATATATTTTTGCATGTGTCCATCAAGAGCTGAGGTTATGAAAAGAAAGAGAAGAGAAATGGATGGCTGACCTATAGAGAGATTAGGAGTGCAACTATGAGATGATTATATCAAGGAGTTGCACACAGACTACCGTACCAAGATCTTCTGCCTCACACCATAGAGAAGAGAGATCTGGGATCCACCGACCCTTAGAGCATACAGATAGAGACTAATAGCCATGGCATATGTCCCATATGTGTACCAAACTCATGGATATTTATATATGAACATTTTGCTTGCCCAGTTAGTTCCATGATTGATTATTGTTCTTTTCATCAAATATGTAATACCCACTCATATTTTGCTTTCAGTTTATGATGTTGTACTCTTTTAGGCAGTGATTTCAGTTGATTGGCCGAATTATTTTAGGCTATTTTAATGAGAGCTATTATTCTTTCCATTGATGGTGGTTATATGTTATGGTTTATCATATGCATAGATAAATGTGATGATTTTATTATGATGATTAATACATGTTGATTTCAGATTATGATGCACTTACCCCATACTTGCATGTGTATGGTTGTCTTATATGTAAATGTACTTGTTGATGTGTTGTCATGGTAGAGGGCGGAAATGTATTTACTTGCCTCGATGAGATCCATACATTTGACCAATCCCTATCATTGTTTGTGATATTAAATTGTATGTACATGCGTGTTCTTTTGATGACAGGATTACAGGTACAGGGCATCATCTTCCCTAAATTGGCAAGAGTGAGCATGCCCATAAATATTCATCTCAATGGTAAAGAGGGGAGGTAACATACAGATCCAAAACCCTAACCTAAGCCTAATCATCCTAATGTTGGATGAGTTTCAGTTTGACTACCCTATCCAAATTTGTCTAGTTGACAGGAATTCGAATACCCTTTTCCTTGAGTATGTTTGTTTTGCATGTGATTGCTTTCAGGTGATTAATTGGGTTTTGGGTGATTTCCTATGTTTAATGATTTAATGGGTTATAGTTGAATTAAATATTTAATTATATCCTATATTTATTTGAAATAATTAATTAAATTCAAATATTTTAATATTTTGATTTAATTAAGTATTTAATTGAAAATTAAAGTTAATATGTTTTTATGATTAATTAAATGATTAAATATTTGGTTGCATGTATTATTGTGACATAAATATTTTATTAATTACATGTGCATGAATGTGTTGAAAAAGTATTTTCAAATTTGAAATTCTCAACTAGATATTAGGAGTCAAAGTTACGTTGTGGCAATAAAGGATATTTTATTTATTTAATTTGGAATTTCTTTCAATTTTAAGTTATCTTTTTAGGCATCGATTGAGGAGTTGTCATGAGGGTTTGCACAATTAGGGGAAGTTAATTCTTTTTAGGAGAATTCTCCTCTCATTCTCTCACAACAGGTTTTGGAATTTTGGAGAGCTCTTGGTGTTTTGGGATTTTTGAAGAATTGGGGATGTTGTGGTTGCTTGTTGTTTTGGAGATTTGTGTGATTTCTTGCTTGCATGGTCTTGGTTCTTCGTGGGTCTCAGGTTTGAGGTTGAATCGGGCTGAGAGGTTTTCAGTTTTTCTACTTCTTCAAAGGCACATTTCCTCAGTTTCTAGCATTAGAATCAAGGTAGGTTTTGTGTCTCTTACATGGTTTCAATTTTGCAAATTTGAGATTTTCAATGTTTGAAAGGATGCATGTTTGATATTTTGGCTTTTAGATGGTTTAAGAGTGTTTCTATGTTTTTGGGTATTTAGAAAACCCATAGATCTGTATTTTATCTAGACTTGGCATGGTAGGGAAATGCTGTCAAAATTTTGTGAGAAAATTCTCCCTAGAACTCTTAGAAATCGATAAATTAATCTGCGATATAGTTTACACTATAGAGAAAAATAAATAAATCATTTCCTTGGAAATTCCTTTTTAAATTTAATTATTTGAAAGAAAATGGATCCCTGTAAAAAAAAAAATAGTCTGGTTAAAAATGCACCAGAGGACAAAAAAAGAAAAAAGACAAAGAAAAAGTATTTCCTTCTTAATTATTTTTCATTTTTTCGGAAATTGGTTATTTAGGAAAAAAAATAATACCTTTTTTTTAAAACAAAAAACGTTATTGGAAATCATTTTAAAAACAACATGATATAAAAAAAAAAAATTTGTTTTAAGGGGGGGGGGGGGGGGGGGGGGGGGNGGTGGGTCACAACCCCACCACCCCCGCGGTGACTGTGGTGGTTGTATCGCGCTGCCAAGGCAGCCAGATTGCACCAACAGTCTCGTGCTGCTACAGTAGCACGATTGCTAGCGCAGCCGACTGCCAAGGGCAGTGGCACACATAGGGGGTAGGGGGTGCATGCGGCCCACCTCCCCCAATAAAAATTTTTGTTTTATTTAAAAAAAAAAAAATTTCGTTTAATAATATTTTAATTTAGTTTTTTTTATATTAGTTTTAATTAGTATTTTTAATATTAACTTTAATTAGTATTTTTAATATTAATTTTAATTACTATGTGTAATATTAATTCTTAATTAATATGATTATTAAATTTAATTAATATGATTAGTTGTTAGCTTTAATTAACATGTTTTATCTATTGATTTTAATTTAAAGTATTAGTTATCAATTTTAATTAATTTATCAACATGATTTAATTATTAATTTCAACCAATATGTTATGTTGATTAAAATTAGTTAATGTTAATTTTAACTTGGTAATTTAGAAGTAACTTGAGACATTAAGGTATAGTTAACTTGAATTAATTTATTCAATGATTATTTCAATTAATTTATTTAAATAATAGTAAGGGTTTTAAATAGATTGAATCTAAATGACACTATTGATTTTGAAACCTAATTATTAGAATGGATTTTATAACTGGGTTAACTATAAATGGCTATCTACTTATGTTTATTTTGCAATCCTTCAGGACATTTTTGTTCTATGCATCCTTTTGGTTCTCTTTTGCTTATATGTGTTATTTTGGGGGCATTAGATGACCTAGGGTGTTACAGAGGCTGGGTATGAGTCATAGAGACTTGCTAACTTTTTACTCTCTAGTGTGTGCGCTTTTGGGCTTTATTATCCTAAATTGACCATGTTGACCCTTTCAATCTTGTTATCTGATTGTGTACCTATATGTGACCGTTACTGATGTGTGGGATACTGGATTTGGGGTATACTTGGGTTGTGACCTATGTTAGATCTTTGTAGGATCTATGAGCCTAGGGTAGGTTACCTAGATGTGTAGTAGGGGGTGGCTTGCAATAAGCTCCATGTCCGTAAGTGACTACTAGATTGCTTATTGTAGAGTTTAGTTAATAAGTGATGACTAAATACATATTGAGAGATATTAAAATGAATTAATAAGATGTGTCCTCACCCATGCTTGAGTGCTAGTATAGACTAATATGGTGATGAGAAGATACTAGTTGCCTTGAGGGTACCTAGCATAGTTAGTGGCCTTGTCAGTATGAAAGGTCATTGGCTCTGTGTATGGTCACTTAAGTTCTGGAATCCATTGGGGTTTCTAGGAAAAAACTTAAGGGTTAGATGTACATGATGACACCTTCCTTTACAGAGTCTAGATTTCCTACGTATGTCATTTTCCTTTAGATTAGTGAGTCTTACCTTTCTTGATGTGTAGTATACCTGGATTAGAGCTATTAGGAACCCTTTCTTAGTGGTTATTTCCTTGTTGGCTTTGGATATATGAGTGGGGTGTGTTTTTATCTCCTTAGCACAGCGGGGTGGACCTTTGTGGTTCCACACAGACGGGTGGTAGTGATTCTTTACCCATTGAGATTCAATGTCCTTGTACCAAGTGCTTGATGGTTCTTTGCAGATGAGCTCTTTATGTTCCTTCATCATTCATTATTGTAAATATTTTATTAGAGGATAGCATGTGATACCTAATCTGGATATTGTATATTAAGTAGATTAGAGTGATTACCACATACCTTGCGACATGTGCAATGGATGTGCAATGGATGCATGAGGATTGTAATTATGGTTTTTTAAGTTGTATATGTATTATCTATTCAAATTGAATCTTTTGTTATATGGTTAGCTGTGTTTTGCTTTAAGTAATTTAATGCCATGGAACCCTTGAGTCGTGTAATCTATGTGAGTTTATGAAATGTGTATAAATGGTATTGCTTCCACATTAATGTATGTCTCTTTA
Organism: Thuja plicata; assembly: GCA_018584345.1. Taxonomy (NCBI): domain Eukaryota; kingdom Viridiplantae; phylum Streptophyta; class Pinopsida; order Cupressales; family Cupressaceae; genus Thuja; species Thuja plicata. The sequence continues at coordinate 3,462,057 of MU225850.1, forward strand.
TGTAAAATTAAAAAAAAAAAAAATTATTCATCAAACATAGTATCATGTTTAGGTTAATCTCTCTTGGGTTCCCTAGCGGGGCGTTACATCTAGTATCAGAGCCCTAGTTTCTACACTGGGAACTCTGGGAATTGTAGACCCATTAGGTTGTGTGTAGCTTGAACTTGAAACTAAAACATAGACATACAACACATTTGTTTTCAAATTATTTCTTTATGGTTATATTCATTCTTTAGTTTATGATTCGAGCTATGTGGTGAATATTGTATCTATCTCTATTTTTTTTAGGTATCATGCATGAAACAAGAGCCGCTAGAGGTCATGGAAGAGGTGGGTGTCTTGCCTATGGTAGAGGTGGTTCTTGTGCCCATGGTGGAGGTAGGAACCCTAGCCCCTCCATGAGTGTCAGGAAGGAGGTTAGTCAGCATCAGGATAGAGGTGATCAGAGGAGAGAGGGTCCAGATGAGTCTAGGGGATTAGATACTAGACAGATACTTTAGGCTATCCTATATCACCTTCCTGAGAGACCCAGAGTGGAGCAGGATGTATCTCATCACTCCCATCATGAGGAGAGATATAGGGAGAGATCTAGGAGCCCTCATGGGAGGACAATTATAGTAGACCCGGTGGTGGTTGTAGCGAACCACATGAGGGACCTGATGAGAGGGATGCCCATCCCTTTCAATGGTCAGGAATCTAGCTTCAAGGTAGAGACTTGGTTGATAGCCTTAGATAGAGTCTTCGCGATGCACCCCTTTGGTAGAAATACTAAAGCAAGATATGCCATTATGTAGTTGACACATTTTGTGGCTATTTGGTGGAAGATTGAGGAAGAGAAGTTATGTCTTCATATGGACACTGTTACCTGGGAAATCTTTCTTGAGAAATTTAGAGAGAGGTTCCTATCTAATCAGTGGAGACAGTAGATGGCCAATGATTTTCATAATCTAAGACAGATTATATTGACTATAGAGCAGTATGACGCCATTTTTATGAGCTCAAGAAGTACGCTTGATATAGCCAGGACTTGGCACTGATGGTACAACACTTTATGTGAGGGGCTTAGTGCCCACATTGTGGGGGACATAAAGCTCTTTGAGCCTAAGAACCTATGAGATGTGGTTATTAAAGCCACTCTAGTGGAGGCTAACTTGGCAGTAAGCCATGGAGGTTGTTAGGGTGGCCAGACTAGTGGGGCTTCTAGAGCAGGCTATAGAGGTAACCAGTCACAGGGCACTGTGAACTTTAAGAAGTTGTCCAGTTATTATAGAGGTAATCAGAACTAGAGTTAGAACTAGAAGCAGTAGCAAAAGGCTGCACCTCCTACCTAGAGTGGTAAGAGCATCAGGAGTAGACAATGCTATAAGCGTAATCAGTCCAACCGTCCAACACAAAGTGCACAACCTAGTATGAGAAGAGGGAGTGTCCAGTAGTCAAGTGTGCCCTCCAATGGGAGAGGAAATTTTAGAGGTATAGGATGTTTCACCTGTGGTGAGTTTGGCCACATTGCGATGAATTGTCCACAGCGAGCAACAACAGTACTCTTCATAGAGGCCAGTAGCCTTGGAGCCTATAGTAGGAGGGGGATCATATAGAGTGTTTGCAGCCGTGGATCATAGGCATGCAGAGCATCAGTGGTTAGTCATTGAGACCTCAGGTACTATTTGGGGTACCTCTATTTCTATATTGTTTGATTCGAGAGCGAGCGATTTTTTTATATCACCTTTCCTTATTGAGCGTTGTGAGTTGGGCTGCAAAGCAAGCATTAGGTTGGCAAGTGGAACTAGCCTCAGGGGCTAAGGTAGCTATAGATTCCTTGGTTCAGAATTGTGAACTGAACCTAGGGAAGTTCATTACCTCAGTTGACCTTCATGTGATTCCTTTGGGATCATATGGGGTTGTCTTAGGAATGGTCTGGTTGGGAGCTCATGGAGCTAATATCGATTGTAGACAGAAGACCATCCTTTGCAAGGATGATGATGGTAAGGAGTTTCAGATGTATGAGATAGATGGTATGGAGAGAAAATTCAAGACACTAGATCATCCTATATTACAGGAGTTCATTGATTTATTCTCTAGTGAGATTCCAGGTATGCCACTGAAGCGTGACATAGACTTCTACATAGAGCTTGTTCCAGTAGCAGCGCCTATATCTAGAGCTCCATATTGGATGACCACTCACGAGTCGAGTGAGTTGAAACTGCAATTAGAGGATTTTTTGGCAAAGGGGAGCATCCACCCTAGTGTATCTCCTTAGGGAGCACCTATCCTCTTCGTCAAGAAGAAGGATGGATCATTACACTTATGTATCAACTATAGATAGTTGAACAAGGTAACGATCTAAAATAGATACCTGTTGCCATGCATAGATGACCTATTTGATCAGATCAAGGGAGCCAAGGTGTTCTCTAAAATTGATCTTAAATTAGGATACCACCAGTTGTAGATTAAGGATGCAGATATCCACAAGACAGTATTTTGTACATGCTATGGACACTACGAGTTCACAGTGGTTTGTTTTGGGTTGATGAATGCTCCATCGGTATTCATGTGTTTGATAAATAGAGTATTTAGAGAGTACCTTGATTGCTTTGTGCTCATCTTCTTGGATGATATATTGATTTATTCTAGATCCATGGAGGAGCATGAAGAGAAACTTTGGTAGGTTTTGCAGTGCCTTAGGAAGAATCAGCTTTATGCCAATCTAACTAAGTGTGATTTCTTCTAGTCAGAGGTATAGTATCTTGGTCATGTTATCTTTGGAGAATGCATCTCAGTAGATCCTTCAAAGATTTAGGCTATTGTGGAGTGGCCAGCACCCACTAATGTTTTTGAGGTACGTAGCTTCATGGGCCTTGTGGGATACTACCGTAGGTTCCTAAAGAACTTCTCTAGGGTGCCACACCCTATTACCTATCTTTAGCAGAAAGGGAAGAAGTTTGTTTGGATAGAGAAGTGCGAGGAGGATTTTGAGAGCCTTAAGGTGTGTTTGAATAGCACACCTATCCTAGTTGTGCCTGATCTAGTGGGAGATTTTGTAGTGTGTGCTGATGCATCATTAGAGGGGATTGGAGCAGTCCTCATGCAGGATGGGTGAGTCATTTCCTATAAGTCTCACAAACTCAAGGATCATGAGCTTAATTACCCTACTCATGATCTGGAGTTATCTACGATTGTCCATGCATTGATATAATGGAGACACTTTCTATTGGGACACCAGTTTGAGCTTCATAGTGATCACCGTAGCCTTCAGTACATCTTTACTTAGACTAATCTGAATGCTTGAAAGAGAAGGTGGATGGAGTTCCTTTGCGAATATGAATTTGAGATAAATTATATTTAGGGAAAGGAAAATGTAGTTGTAGATGCATTGAGTCGCAAGCGATAGGCCATTCTAGCATTGACTCTTAGTGTGGACTTGAGGAGTATGTAGGATACTCTAGTCACTTCCTAGAGATACTTTGCATCAGGAGGTGAAGGTAGAGATAGAGTCAGGGAGACCATTGGAGGATATATTCTCTAGTTATGTTTTGGAGTCAGATGGTTTATTATGTCATATGAGATAGATCTATGTACCACCTATGGATGATTTGCGTACATTAGTGTTATTTGAGGCTAATTTTGCACCTTATTTGGCACATCCAGGTGTTAAGAAGATGCACGCAGATCTTTGACAGCTCTACCATTGGGTTGGTATGAAGAGGAATATTGCAGACTTCATGGGTAGATGCTTAGAGTGTCAGAGGGTCAAGGCAAATCATCAGCATCTAGCAGGGCTTCTTCAGCTGAATCTCATTCCATCTTGGAAGTGGGATATTATTTCTATGGATTTCATAGTTGAATTGCCTATGACTCCTCATAGACACGATGTTATCATGGTGACCGTTGATTGGTTAAACAAGGTGGCTCATTTCTCTCCTATGAGATCATCATATACAACAAATTCTGTAGCCTGAGTCTTCATGGCATTCCTCTCCTGATTATATTGGATCAAGATCCTATATTTACCTCAGATTTTTGGACACAATTACAACACGATCTTGGTGTTGAGTTGAATTTTAGTTCAGTGTATCATCCTGACACTGATGGACAGATAGAGTAGGTGAACCAGGTTCTTGATTACATGTTGAGGATGTATGTCATGGATAGACAGACTCACTAGGAGGACTAATTTTACCTAGTGGAGTTTGTGTACAATAATGTATATCATAGTTCTATTGGTATGGCACCTTTTCAGGCATTGTATGACCGTTCTTTTCATACGCCTTTGAGTTTGGACAGATTGGAGGATCGTATTCTTCTCGGTCCTGAGATGCTTTGAGACATGGAGCTGCGGGTAGTGTGGATTTGTGAGCATTTAGTGATTGCACAGGATAGACAGAAGAAGTATGTAGATGCTCACAGGGTGGATAGGCAATTTGTAGTTGGAGATAGAGTATTCCTAAGAGTGCACCCACGGAAGAGTCCGATCCATTATGGAAAGGGTTCAAAGTTTGCACCTCACTTTGTGGGACCGTTTCAGATCCTAGAGAGGATAGGACCAGTTGCTTATTGACTTGCTTTGCCACCTAGCCTATCGCACATCTATGATGTTTTTCATGTTTTAGTATTTAGGAGATATATTCCTGACATTATGCATGTACTTGATTGGAATGCATTACATGTCGAGGATGGGCAGCTGACTTTGGATCCAATTTGTATTATGGAGCAACGGGGTGTGACCCTCAGGGGTCACACCATAGAGTAGGTAAGGGTCCAATGGGACCCAAACGATGAGTCTTCGTCGACTCGGGAGGATGCAGCTAGATTACGGGATTTATATCCCTACTTGTTTATGGGCTTTTAGGAGTAAGCCTATTCCTAGGGGTGGATGTAATACCCACTCATATTTTGCTTTCAATTTATGATGTCATACTCTTTTAGGTAGTGGTTTCAGGTGATTGGGCGAATTCTTTTAGGCTACTTTCATGAGAGCTATTATTCTTTCAGTTGATGGTGGTTATAATTATGTTATGGTTTATCATATGAAAAGATAGATGTGATGATTTTATTATGATGATTATTACATGTTGATTTCAGATTATGATGTACTTACCCCATACTTGCATGTGTATGGTTGTCTTATATGTGGATGTACTTGTTGATGTGTTGTCATGGTAGAGGACAGAGACGTAGTTACTTTTCTCAGTGAGATCCACATGTTTGATCGATCCCTATCATTGTTTGTGATATTATATTGTATGTACATACGTGTTATTTTGATGACAGGATTGCAGGTATAGGGCATCATCCTCCCTGAATTGGTAGGAGTGAGTGTGCCCATAAATATTCATCTCAATTGTAAAGAGGGGAGGTAACATACAGATCTGAAACCCTAACCTAAGCCTAATCATCCTAATGTTGGATGAGTTTTAGTTTGACTACCCTATCCGGATTTGTCTAGTTGACAGGAATTCAAATACCCTTTTCCTTGAGTATGTTTGTTTTGCATGTGATTGCTTTCAGGTGATTTATTGGGTTTTGAGTGATTTCCTATGTTTAATGATTTAATCGATTATAGTTGAATTAAATATTTTATTATATCATATGTTTATTTGAAATAATTAATTAAATTTTAATATTTTAATATTTTAATTTTAAATAAGTATTTAGTTGAAAATTAAAGTAAATATGCTTTTATGATTAATTAAATGATTAAATATTTGGTTGCATGTATTATTGTGACATAAATATTTAATTTATTTAATTTAATATTTTATTAATTACATGTGCATGAATGTGTTGAAAAAGTATTTTCAAATTCAAAATTCTCAACTAGATATTAGGAGTTAAAGTTGAGTTGAGGCACAAAAGGATATTTTATTTATTTAATTTGGAATTTCTTTCAATTTTAAGTTGAGTCTTTTTAGGGATTGATTGGAGAGTTGTCATGAGGGTTTGCAAAATTATGGGAAGTTGATTCTCTTTAGGAGAATTCTCCTCTCATTGTCTCACAATAGGGTTTGGCATTTTGGAGAGCTCTTGGTGTTTTAAGATTTTTGAAGAATTGGGGATTGTTGTGGTTGCTTGTTGTTTTAGAGATTCGTGTGATTTCTTACTTGCATGTGCTTGGTTCTTCGTGGATCTCAGATTTGAGGTTGAATTGGGCTGAGAGGTTTTCAGTTTTTCTACTTCTTCAAAGGCACATTTCCTCAGTTTCTAGCATTGGAATCAAGGTAGGTTTTGTGTCTCTTACATTGTTTCAATTTTACAAATTTGAGGTTTTCAATGTTTGAAAGGATGCATGTTTGATATTTTGGCTTTAAGATGGTTTAAGAGTGTTTCTATATTTTTGGGTATTTAGAAAACCCATAGATCTGTATTTTCTGTATTTTATCTAGACTTGGCATGGTAGGGAAATGCTGTCAAAATTTTGTGAGAAAATTCCCCCTAGAACTCCTAGAAATCGATAAATTAATCTGTGATATAGTTTACACTATAGAGAAAAAGAAATCAATCATTTCCTTGGAAATTCCTTTGAAAAATTTAATTATTTGAAAGAAAATAGATCCCAGTAAAAAAAAAATTGCCTGGTTAAAAATGTACCAAAGGACAAAAAAAGAAAAAAGACAAAGAACAAGTATTTCCTTTTTAATTATTTCCCTTTATTGGAAATCGTTTTAAAAAAAACATTATAAAAAAAATAATAAACTTTGTTTTGGGGGGGTGGGTCCCAACCCCACCACCCCTGCGGTGACTGCGGTTGCAGTACCGTGCTGCCAAGGCAGCCAGACTGTACCAGCAGTCCCGTGCTGCTACAACAGCACGATTGCCAATGCAGTCGACTGCCAAGGGCAGCGGTGCGCATAGGCAATAGGTGGGGGGGTGCATGGGGCCCACCTCCCCCAATAAAAATTGTTGTTTTATTTTTAAAAAGAAACAAATTTTGTTTAATAATATTTTAATTTAGTTTTTTTTATATTAGTTTTAATTAGTATTTTTAATATTAACTTTAATTAGTATTTTTAATATTAACTTTGATTAGTATTTATAATATTAATTTTAATTAGTATGTGTAATATTAATTGTTGATTAATATGATTATTAAATTTAATTAATATGATTAGTTGTTAGCTTTAATTAACATGTTTTATCTATTGATTTTAATTTAAAGTATTAGTTATTAATTTTAATTAATTTATCAACATGATTTAATTATTAATTTCAACCAATATGTTATGTTAATTAAAATTAGTTAATGATAATTTTAACTTGGTAATTCAGAAGTAACTTGAGACATTAAGGTATAGTTAACTTGAATTAATTTATTCAATGATTATTTTAATTAATTTATTTAAATACTAGTAAGGGTTTTAAATAGATTGAATATGAATGAGACTATTGATTTTGAAACCTAATTATTCGAATGGAGTTTATAACTGGGTTAACTATAAATGGCTATCTACTTATGTTCATTTTTTAGTCCTTCAGGACATTTTTGTTCTATGCATCCTTATGGTTCTCTTTTGCTTATATGTGTTATTTTGGGGGCATTAGATGACCTAGGGTGTTACAAAGGCTGGGTATGAGTCCTAAAGACTTGTTGACTATTTACTCTCTGATGTGTGTGCTTTTGGGCTTTATTATCCTAAATTAACCATGGTGACCCTTTCGATCTTGTTATCTGATTGTGTACCTATATGTGATTATTCCTGATGTGTGGGATACTGGATTTGGGGTATACTTGGGTTATGACCTATGCTAGATCTTTGTAGGATATGTGAGCCTAGGGTAGGTTACCTAGATGTGTAGTAGGGGGTGACTTGCAATAAGTTCCATGTTTGTAAGTGACTACTGGATTGCTTATTGTAGAGTTTACTTAATAAGTGATAACTAAATACATACTAAGAGATATTAAAATGAATTAATAAGATGTGTCCTCACCCATGCTTGAGTGCCAGTATATACTAAGATGGTTATGAGAAGATTCTAGTTGCCTTGAGGGGTACCTGGCATAGTTAGTGGCCTTATTAGTGTGAGAGGTCATTGGCTCTGTGTATGGTCACTTAAGTGTCAGAATCCATTGTGATTGCTAGGACAAAACTTAATGGTTAGACGTACATGATGAAACCTTCCTTTACACAGTCTAGATTTCCTTCGTATGTCAGTTGCCTATGGATTAGTGAGTCGTGCCTTTCTTGATGTGTAGTATGCATGGATTAGAGAGCTATCCGGATCCCTTGCTTAGCAGTTATTTCCTTGTTGGTTTTGGATATCCGAGTGGGGTCTGTTGTTATCTCCTCAGCACGATGGGGTGGACCTTTGTGGTTCCACACGGACGGGTGGTAGTGATTCTTTACCCATTGAGATTCGACATCCTTGTACCAGGTGCTTGATGGTTCTTTGCAGATGAGCTCTTTATGTTCCTTCATCATTTATTATGTAATTTCATTATTGTAAATCTTGTATTAGAGTATCGCATGTGATACCTAATCTGGATATTATATATTAAGTAGATTATATTGATTACCACATACCCTGCGACATGTGCAGTGGATGTGAGTTTATGGTGGTTTCATGGTTATCCATGAGGATTGTAATTATGGTTTTGTAAGTTGTATCTGTTTTATCTATTCAAATGGAATCTTTTGTTATATGGTTAGTTGTGTTTTGCTTTAAGTAATTCAACATCATGGAACCCTTGAGTCATGTAATCTATGTGAGTGTATGACATGTGTATAAATGGTATTGCTTCTGCATTAATGTATGTCTCTTTATGTAAAATTTAAAAAAAAAAAAATTCAGCAAACATGGTATCATGTTTAGGTTAATCTCTCTTGGGTTCTCTAGCGGGGCGTTACAAAATACACAAAAACTTAACATAAAGAAATAAAATGAAATTGATGTATAAATGTATTCAAATCACATAACCTACAAAATAGACATAACTTTTCTATAGGGAATACATAAATACCTGAAGAAAAGTTGATGTATTAGGGATAATAACATTTAAGATGCATAATACTAATAGGTTCCTTAAGGAGAACACCATTCATATCAGCAATCTTATATACCTAAAGTAAAATCCTCAATTACCACAAAAGGTCCAAGCCAATTAGGGCTAAATTTCCCTTTTTCACCAGGTAAAGCATTCACATTCTTTTAATTTTCATATAAGACTAAATCACCTGCCAAAAATGATCGTTCAATCACCTTATGATTATATTGTTTTTGAAGTGATTTATGATAAGCCTTAATATGCTCTAAAGAATTTATTTATTGTTCATCCAACATTTCTAATTCTTGTAATCGTTGTTCCCGAATAGTATCTTTATCAATTATCCCATGGAATGAAACGCGTAAAGAAGGTATTTATAATTCTAATTCCATTATAGCATCAATACCACAAACAAGATTATAAGGAGAAGTACCCGTGGCAGTGCATATACTAGTCCTATAAGCCCATAAAGCATAAGTAAGTTGGTTATGGCAGCCTTTTGGATGCTTATTGACTGTTTTCCTTAAGATTTGTTCAATAAATTTATTTGATGCTTCAGATTTCCCATTAGATTGAGGATAGTAGGGAGTATAAAATCTATGTTGAATATGATATTTCTCCAAGAATTTTGTGACTTCTTTATTCTTGAAAGAAGTGCCATTATTTTAAACTATCGTTGAAGGAATACCGAATCGTGCTAAAATATGATTAAGAATAAAATCACAAATAACATCCGCAGTAGTAGACCGAAGAGGAATAACCTCTACCCACTTTGTAAAGTAATTTGTAGCTGTGAGGATGTATGTATGTCCATGAGAAGAAGCTGGTGAAAGTTTTCCAATAAGGTCAAATCCCCAAATACTAAAAGGCCACGGAGCAAGTTGATTACGAAGCTCACGAGTTGGAGCATGAATTAAATTACCATGTTGCTAACACTGAGGACACTTATTAACAAATGTAAAAGAATCTTGTTCAATTTTTTGCCACTAATATCCCATTCTAAGAAGTTTATTAACTAAAGATTTTCCACCAAAATGTCCTCCACAAGAACCAGAATGAGCTTCTACTAAAGCTATCAGAACTTCGGTTCTACCAAGACACCTTAATAGAAAACCATTATAAGAATTTTTGTAAATGGTATTGCCCAAAATGATATAACATGCTACAAGTTTCCTAATACAGTTACATGTGTTCCTTGTTGTTGATTCAGGAAATGTAGTGTCTTTCAAAAAATGAAAGATTTACGAATACCATTCATCCAAATGCAAGTTAAAACAATCAGCATTAACCGTATTAGAAATTGTAGGGTGTTTAAGAGTGTCTATAGTAAATTCAAATTCTTCGGCATTATTGTCAAGACACACCAAGGAAGCTACGCTTGCCATGGCGTCTGTGTTGATTATCTTTCCTAGGTAAAGTATGAATCGTATAAGAAGAGAATAGTGAAAGGATATCAAGAGCCAATTCTTTATATTGTGACATTTTATCATTCTTACTCTAATAACCCCCTTTGATTTGTTCAAAAATAAATTGTGAATCCTTGTATATTTCCAAGTTTTTAATATGAAGGGATGAAGCTGCCCGTAAGCCATCTATAAGAGCTTCATATTTTGCAATATTGTTAGTACAAGGAAAGGTAAATTTATATGACATAGGGATTGGTTTCTTTGTAGGAGGGACCAAGATGATGGCTACACCAAAACCTGTCTTACATCTAGAACCATAAAAATATAATTCCCAAACATCTTCTTGTTTAATAGCTAAAATTTTCTCATCAGGGAATTCTATTGAGGTGATATTCATATTAGAATGAGGACAAGGAGATTTAGCTAGATAATCATTTAAGGATTTTCCTTTAATTTACCTATGAATAATTAAATTAAGATAAAATTCTGTAAGTAACATCACCCATTTAGCCAGATGACCAGAGAGATCAGTTTTTAAGAAAAGGTGTTTGAGAGGATCAAATTTAACAATCACATTAACCTCAACATTTAATAGATAATGCCTAAGTTTTTGACAAGCATAGACTAAAGCATGGCATTCTCTTTCTAAATCTGTATATCTTGTTTCATATTCAAGTAAAATCCGACTGATGTAGTATACTAGTCTAACCTTACCTTTGCTATCATGTTGAACCAATAATGCACTCATGACATGGGAAGTGGCGGAAGTATATAGATAGAAGGGTTTATTAAATTGAGTATGTAGAAAAATAGGAGGATTAGAGAGATACTCCTTAAATTGCTCAAAGGATTGTTTAAATTCTTGGTTTCAAGAGAAAGTGGTATCTTTTCTAAGCAAGGAGGTAAAAGGAACAGTTCTATCGGCTAAGTCAGAAGAAAATTGACGAATAGATTGTATTTTTCCTTGTCAACTACATAATTGAGAAATACTCTTAGGAGGAGACATGTTAACAATAGCATCAATGTTTTCAGTATCAACCTCTATGCCTCGCTTAGAGATTATAAATCCTAATAATTTACCAGAATCAACTCCAAAGGCACATTTCTTAGGATTTAATCTCATATTATAACTCCTAATTCTTTCAAATATTTTCCTTAAAATAAATACATGGTCCACTCTTTGTAATATTTTTCCAAGATCTCATCTACATAATCTTCTAGAATCTTATGGATGTAATCATGAAAAATCAAGGTCATAGAACATTGATAAGTTGCTCCTGCATTTCTTAATCCAAAAGGCATCATGACCCAACAAAGTGTTCCCCAAGGTTTGGTAAATTTAGTCTTAAGATGGTCTTCAATAGGGATAAATATTTGAATATAACCTGAAAACCCATCCATAAAAGATAACAAAGCATGACATGTTGTTGAATCCACAATCATATAAATATTGGGTAGGGGAAAATCATCTTTTAAGGATGATTTATTTAAATCCCAAAAATCAATGGACATCCTTACTTGTTCTCTCATTTAGAAATAACCACAATATTAGAGATCCATTCAGAGCAATCAATAGAATGAATGAACCAAGCACCTAATAACTTTCAATTTCATCTTTCACTAGCAAGACAATACCCAGATTCATCTTTCGGTTTTTTTGTTTCATAGGTTTGACATTAGATTTAAGAATAATATTGTGAGTAAAAATATTGGGATCTATACCTGGTAGATCTGAATATGTCCAAGAAAATATATCCTTATATTCAAGAAAAAGGGAAACCAATTGATAATCTTCATCTTGGCTCAAAAATTTCCCCACTTTGATTGTTTTTTTAGAGTCATTCTCATCCATTTGAACTTCTGTAGTCTCAGTTATTAATAAATTACTTTGCATGGGAGATTCCATTGGAAAAAGAGAAATATCTTTTTCATCACATTCTCCAAAATAGGCTTCACTATTCAGAAAATAAGGCTTTCTCCTCTTATGATGAAACATAGGTAGATCTTGATAAGCTCCTAAAAAATCAGCTAGGGCTTCATCCTCAGGAAAAATATCCAAACTAGGTTTTTGATCCATGTCAAGGAGAAGCGGATTAACCAATTTTAAATGTCCACTACAAATATGATTGACATTAAGAGGAAAAGCCAATGGTTGTTTATAATGATTGAATCCCAGCCCATAAGTATAATCATAAACTTCATTGTCCAAGGGCACTTGTATACCTTGTTCATATTTTCCACATCCTTTCCCATTGAATCTTGATTTCCTAAGTAAATGATAACCAAAACCATATCTATTGGCCATATCAGATTGAGTTAAAGGAGTGACATATGTCACAATGTCATAACGATCTAGTTTTATTGTTTCATTTGTTTCTTCAAGGGAGGCAGCAACAAAGTTACTTTTTAGTTCCCCAGAAAGTGGAGAAGGAATAAAAACTTGTTTTTCAAACCCATTTTCTTCCTTCATGAACTCTAGATCAGAAACTTTGTATTCTCCTATAAAAGAAGGATTAAAATCCAATGTTCCCCAATCATCTTCAATCAAAGAAGAGGATGGAGGTTCAACTTGTTTAACTTTAGGAGGTTTCTCAGGTTCCTTACTTGGTTGTATGGGTTCAGAAATCTTAGCATATTATGCATTCAAGCAAGGATTTGGCACATCATCCACATGTAATGTATACATCAGATTGTTATAAATTAACCTAACCTTATGATGTAAAGTATAAGGATTGACATGCATAGAATGTAACCAAGGTCTTCCTAACAAAAGGTTATAATTGAGAGGTCCAGGCGTGACATGAATAGGTGTGTGATGAAGGACTGGACCAACCTTGATAGGTAGTGTAATAATACCCAAAGCTTTATTTGCAATGTTATCAAATCCATGAATAGGGATATTATTTGGTTGAATAGTTGTAAGACCAGCTTTAATAGCCTTGTTCATATCCATGCTACAAAATTTAATCCCAGATCCATTGTCAATTAATGTTCTATGAATGATACTCTGATTAATAGAAACAACAACCATAAGAGCATCATATTGATTCTGCACCTCAATAGAAGGTAAATCATCATTAATGAACACAATAGGAGGTACAGAAGGCATAGTAGGCATGCACTCCAAAAATGAATTAATATTATCTTGCTTAGGAGGCGGAGTAGGAAGAGTAGATAAAGATTTTTGTAATGCCTCATGATATGTAGGAGAAGTTTGAAGCAATTCCCATAAAGATATCTTAGCTAGAGTAGCACATAATTTCTCAACTAAGTCATACTCCTTAAAAGAAGAAGGTAACCTAGGTGCTTGAGGAAGCACTGGTTGAGAAGGAGGTAAAGAGGCTGGAACAATAGGTTGAGGATTATTTTGTGTGTGATAAGCATGTGAAATGGAATCCGTATTATGAAATAAATCCAAAGGATCTTTAGGTTTACCTTTAATAGTTAATCAAGGATATCCTTTACCATCATCAAAGGTTAAGGGAATAACATTCTAGATGCATCAATGTTGCAAATAGTGGAACATGAAGGTAACCATGCACACATCCTATGGTAAAGGTCAATTGGAGAAGTTGTGGAGGAGGATGAAATAGGAATAGGATCCATGGAGATCGCATTCGAACCATTTTCATTCTCACTTCCATGTACCTCATTAAGGGATCTATTCTCTTGTACAATAAAATCTTCATCAAAGTATTCAAAACAAGAATCATACATGTTGAACAAACAAGAAAATTACAAGCATGTAAATGTTTTTGTGCTTTTAAGAAATTTCATATTTTTTTATGTATTTTTCGAATATAAATGCAAGAGCATAAAAGAAAACCTACTTCTATATGAATGCAAGTTTTAATATGAAATGCAAATCTAACACCAAAGAGAAAGAGTTGTCTATCACAGGCTCACCAAAATGTAAAATATAAAATATGGATGGCCTCCTAAATAGAGTTTGCACAATAGAGATTCGTATGTGAAAGAGACCAATGCCATAACTTAACCATTACATTTAATTTGTATTTGATAATGGATATAGACTTGAAAATGAAAGCAAAGATTAATGGAGTAAAATACCTACCTCACATCATAGAAGATCGAAAAATTCCATTTTATGAAGCCTGTGTTGAGTTTCTAGAAAATCTGAGAATAGATCTGGAATGGAAATACAGAGACAAACAAAACCCAGAAATCTTTTTTTGTTCTGACATAGTTTTGATTTGTACCCTCAAGTCAATGTCACCATTGACCCAATGTTTTTGATTCTGACCTAGGGAAGAATCGACCTAAAAAGTCTTTGATAGGAGTTTTTTTTTCGGATCCCAAATGTTTTCTAAAAAGGGTATCTGGATCTATGCTTTGTTCCACTGTTCCTGAACCTATAACTCCTGAAACAACATCTGCAAATATCTGAAAAAGAGGGGTTTTGGGGTGGCTATATAGGGTTTTTCCTTAGTCAAACCCCCATTTTGGTGATCTCCACCTCCCCAAATAGCTGAATATAATATAATCTGTGTGTGTGTGTTTCTCTTGGAATGAGCATTGAATGTGTAATGTCAAGATCTAATCCTCTAGATTAAAACCCTAAGATGAATTCAAAATGAGAAAGCAATGCATAGATTTAAATATGATAAAGAAAGCATAGCAAGCCCCCAAGGCTAAATTATTCCTACAAAACTCACAATCCATAGTTGCTACCCCATGATAGTATCTTTTGAATGCTTGAAGGTTGAAAATGGTGGATCCAAGAAGAAGGAAGGAAGGAAGAAATCTCTCTTGCTCCAAAGAAGATCCATAATGGCTTGTCCACAAAAATGCTTGTATGTCTTAATGCATCATCATATCTTTTCCTTCTATATCATCCTCTTGCTTTCTTTCATCATCATCATGTCATAATCATAATTGCATCATATCATCTTACGATTCTCTTTTATGTCAAAATGAAGGCAAAAGAGAGTGTTTATATAGAGATCTCAATATAGACCTCCTAGGGAATTGCAAGGGACCCAAATTCAAATTTTGCCTTGAATTATGGTCCAATTACAATCACCAACCAAGGAGGAGATGTATTAATTCTAATATTGGGGAAAACACCTCCAGATTTGGACCCAGGGACCTATTTTAAGTTTTAGAACCCCGATAGGGTCTAGAATTGAAAGAAGGGACCACCACCTGACAGAGGTCAAGGTTGACCTCAACCTTGACCTAGGTCAAGGAAGACCTCAACCTTGACCTAGGTCAAGGTTAACCTCGATTCTGACCTAGGTCAGAATTGAACTCAACCCAGAACTAAGGTTTCAGGCTGGTCTCCTTAGGAAATCTGCAGGGTTCCCAGGTCAACCGGGGACCCAGGAAGGGGAGAAAATGCACCAGAATGTTGGATAGAGGCACAGAGCCCAAAGAGTAATTATGATGAAGATTTTGGATATCCAATACATAGGTTCTACCTAAAAATGGAGTCATAGAAAAGGGAGATTAAAGAGGACCCAAAGGATCCTAACCCTAATTTCACCAAGAAATGCAGAATCAAGTGCATGTTCATCCTAAATGAAAATCTAATATGAAAATGTACTAAAAAAGGGTGCTAAACCTACCAAAATGGAAGTGCTTCCATTTTAATATGATACACTATGTTTTTTCTATGATTTATTTATGTCCATTAGCTGAAGATGGTGTAATCTTGCCCACTAGGTCAAATCCCCACATAGAAAATTTTAATGGTGAAGTGATAGGATTTAGTTCTTGAGCTGGTGCATGGATGAGGTCTCCATGAATCTAACATTTCCTACACCTTTGTACATACTTTTTAGCATCTATCTCTACTGTGGGCCATTAGTATCTCATGCAGATGATCTTTTTAGCTAAGTTGTTTCCACCTCTGTGGGTTCCACAAATTCCTTCATGTACCTCATACATAGCTCTTTGGGATTCCATGGAAGTGAGACATCATAATAGCATTCTATCTAGACTTTGTCTATATAGAGTAGTTGCAAGAATGGTGTACCAAGAGGCTTGGTAGATGAGGGACTTTTTTTGGTTCCTAGACAAGTTAGGAGGTAAGACACTACTTTTGAGGTAATTATATAGATCATGGTACCATGGGATTTCAGGACCAACAAGGACACATGTTGATTCTGTGATTGGTGCTTGATGTGATGTCATCATGAGCTGCTCCATTAGAAACTAGAATCTAGTTTCATTGCCTAGCATATCAATTAAGGATTCTATGGTAGCCATCACATCTGTAGCTTTATTTTGAGCTCTTGGTATTTTCTCAAAAAAAATGTATTGTAACTTAGTGCACAACTTGTCCATCTGTTCTTTGTATGGTATTAGCTTCTCATATTTTGTCATATAGTCATTGTTGAATTGGCTAATGACCAACTGTGAATCTTTGTAGACCTTAAGGTTCTTGATTCTCCATTGAATTGTTGTCTTTACTCTAATGACTAGTGCTTTGTATTTGGCTATGTTGTTTGTGCATGGCAAGTTGAGTCTAAAAGATTTGGGAATTGCATCATTGTTTGGATTGATGAGTACTATCTTTTCTCTTGCACCGTGGTTCATGCATTACCCATCAAAGTATAGTTTCCATACCTCTATTGTCAATTAGAGTGTAAGTATAGACTCATCTGGAAATTCAGATATGATAGGATGATGATCCTGAATAGGTGTCTCTACTAGTTGATACACAATCACTTGCCCTTTGATGGCTTTTCTATCTATGTATTCTATGTTGAATTTCCTTAGGATCATCACCCACTTTTCTATTCATCTTATGAGTGTTGATTTTCTTAGTAGATACTTGAGGGGATCAATGTGCGCCATCAACTTTGTTTGATGGCTTAAAATGTAATGCCTTAGCTTCTGGGAAGTGAAGACAACTGCTAGACATGATTTTTCAATTGGTGTATAGTTGAGCTCATAGCCTACCAATGTTCTACTGAGATAGTAGATAGATCTCTCCTTTCCTATGTCACCATGTTGTGATAAGAGTATGCCTAATGTTGATTCAGTAGTTGAGATATATAGAAGCAATGGCCTACCTTTGATTGGTGGCACCAATATGGGAGACTTTAGTAGATAGTCCTTGAAAATTTGGAATGCTTGTTCGCATTGTTCTATCCATATTAATTTTATGTGCTTGTGTAGTAGATATTGGAATGTGTTCCACTTGTCTGATATCTAGGCTATGAAGCACCTGATAGATTGGAGCCAGCCTTGTAACCCCCTTATTTGCCTTAGGTTAGTCGGTGGTGGCATGTCCAATATTGCTTTGAATTTCTATGGGTATACCTCAATGCCTCTATGTGACACTATGAATCCCAGTAGATGCCCTTCTCTGACCTCAAATGCATATTTTTTGGGTTTAAACAGACCTTATATTCCTACATTCTATCAAAGATGGGTCCCAATACTTGTAGATGATCCTTCCTAAGCATTGACTTGGAAAGTATGTTGTCAACATAGTCCTCCATTTTCTTGTGGATGAGATCATGAAAGATGGTTGTCATGGCCCTTTGATATGTTGCTCTGACATTTTTCAGACCAAATGGCATGACATTCCAATAGTAGGTGCCCCATGCACATGTAAAATTTGTTTTGTGTTGGTCCTCTGGTGCAATCCTTATCTGATTATACCCTAAAAAGCCATCCATGAGTGATAGCATCTGATGTCCTGCAATGAGATCTACTATCATGTCGATGTTAGGCAAAGGAAAGTCATCCTTGGGACAAGCTTTGTTAAGATCTCTAAAGTCTGTGCAAATGCAAATCTGACCATTATTCTTGGTAACTAGTACCAGATTAGATATCCAGTCTACATATGGGATTGGTATTATGAACTTAGCATCTAGGATCTTTTTCAATTCCTGTTTGACTAGTAATGCAACATGGGGATGCATCTTTCTCAGCTTTTGTTTGACAAGTTTTCCATTGGGTATCAACAGGAGATGATGTAGCACAAGCTCTGGATCTAATCCTGGCATGTCTGAGTAGGACCATGAAAAATTGACCTTCCTTGCATTGAAGAAACTGATGAATTGTTTTCTCTCCTCTGGGGTGAGTTATTTTTCTAAGTAGATGTTCTTTGGGTTCTTTTTATCACCCAAGTTTACTTCTTTTGTTTCCTCTACTAATAGTGCCGACTTTTCCTCTGTTACGAGGAGGAGTTCCTGCTTTCCATCTTCTAGTGCCTCAATGAGTTTTTCACTTGAAGATACATCTTGTATTGTATTTTTATCATTTTTTGTGCTAGTAAGCACCTTTCGTCTTTCACTTACTAACAATTCTTTTTTCTTTTTCAATTGTTTTTTATGACTGGAAAGAGGAGCTTCCTCCCCAAAGTATGTTGATTTGTCGAGGTCGATGGAAAAAACTTCTTTATGATCTCCTGGTGGAATTCCCTCTCTAAGTACCATGAATTCTATGATAGCCTCCTCATTCTCGAAGGTATCCATATCAAGCGGTCCTTTTTGATCCCACTCTATCAGTTCTGGGTGTACAAGACATAGGTCCTCACAGTGGGTTGACTTTGGTTGGTTGAATGGGACAATGAAGATGGTTCTGAAAAACCTAGACTGTGATGTGGATGCACCACCTAATGAATTTCTATTGATATGTTTATCGATATAGGGTTGGTCATCTATGGTTAATTGGTCAAACAGATCATCAAGGTGTATAGTGCTGACAAAAGGGGAATAGTCTAGGATTGATGGCTCAGAGTTGTGAATGGATCTCCACTTATACTTGTGGGATTCAGTTTCATTAGAATGATCTTTGGATGTCTCACTTCCCTCATTATCATTGATTTATTTGTTGAGGGTTAATCGGGATTGAGAGGTTCCCACTTTGGCTGGCAACAACTGTTGAAGTATGTTGTTGATCAAGATGTGTTCCGAGTTTTTCCCCCAGTTTAACTCTGCTCTTTATTCCTGGTCAATGGGTATATCTTGGGTGATATGAATGGTTCATTGTTTCCCATAGCCTAACCCTCTCTTGTTTCTCTGGGTTGGTGGTGTAATATGCCAAAATTGGCATCTTGCAACCCTAACCAATTTTTTTGCATTTATCAACTTTCTGAGTCATCAAAGTCCCATGGTACTAGGAAATCTTTATTTTTTACTAACTATACTTGACCTAAGTGTCAAATGCATAAACATCTAAATTTGTATTAATCACATACTATATTTAATTCCTAAATATCAATTACAATTGGCTAAATAAAACCTATGATCGAATTAATTTAATTACAACTTAAATTCACCCTTTTAGCTAAAATACATAAAAAGGAATTAAATAACATTTGACTATTAAATAAATATCCTCATTTGAATAGTTGAATTTAATGATTGAGAAAGTGAATTTATGAGGTCATATTTCATTTATTTAATCAAATAATCCCTCCAAAATCCTCACTTCAGTTCAGAAATGGAAACTCTTAGTCAACTGTAATTCGAAAGTGCAATAAACTAGTTAACTATTTCATTCACTCCAAAAGCCAACAGTTGCTTGTCTCTCTCAAGGAAACTTACTATTCTGAACTAGACTCTCATTTAATCTCCACCGTTCATCTCGTTCAATCTCGACCATCAATTGATTCTGGGATTCTATAAAGAACCCTCTTTTCTCTCGTTCAAAAAGGGAAACAATGCATATTTTTGGAGTATCGAATTGATGCTGGATTGTTAACTCAAATTTGTGTGCATTCAAGATTTTATTATTCTCATTGTTATTGCAATATATTAACATCATTCAATAGATTAATAATGCATTTCACTATAGCTTAATTTATTTCAAGTATTATTAGCTTAATCTCATCTTCCATTTCTAGATTAATCTTGCATATTCCTTTCTAGATTAAACCCTCCATTCTTAGATTGGTCCCGATTGTTGGATTCTCAAATTTTGAGAGCTGCTCAAAACCCCATCTAGATAGGAGATAACATGTCGGCTCATCCAGGCATGCACGATGATTAACTTCATATTCATTCCTATATGTGACTGATGAATAAGGGCCATGTTGAAGTGTATGGCTAGATAAAGAGGCCCACATTTAGCATATACATTTCTGGTGCTCATTGTGGGGCCAAAAATTCAATTTCTGGCCTCATATTTCACTTTTGCTGTCAATTTTGTTTTATGTCTGTACATCTCTGCAATGAATTCTCGTGCAAATTTTTGCATACATCTGTGCGAAGTTTTTCTTTTCCATGCAATTCTTTGTGCGGTTCTTGGAATTTCTTCACGTGGTCTATTCTAGTTCTTCATGTTAACTTTGCCATCAGAGGTTATTAATTTGTAGTTTTTATATCTTTGTTTTCTGACTACTAGTATTTTTTGTTTGCTATGGTTTTCTGGTTTTATTTCTAAATATATCTTAATAGTCGTATGCAGGGCAAGATGTCAAAGACTCCTTAAAAATATAGCTATGTAAAATTACTAACCATTTGATTGCTGGACACCTATTGGAGAACGTCTATTAAAGAATTTCAAACCCACATAAATGTTGGGTCTATTTTCAATGCTTTATTTACATAGTCTAATTAGGGCCTTGTTAAAATATCTTAAGGGTCTTGATAGCAGAATAAGGTATTAGGATCTTCATTACATGGAAGTGATGCCCATAAATGAATCCAAGACCTAGACATTGCTAAGGAATTGATACCTGGGGGAGTAAGGAAAGGTAACAAATCAATTGGCATATCCATTAGTGAGGGGAGTATGATCTTCTCTCTTTGAGAGAATCAGAAATGTAGAATCTCTTAGGTTTTTCAAAAGAGGAGTTAGCTCAGTGATTAACCTGTCTGGTGTGTTTGGGTGAGGTGTAGAGGTAGAGGAGTATGCTCTTTTCCCTTTTGGGAAAATAAAAAACTTAGACCCTTGAAACCAAACAAGGTCTGAGTCACCTTTAGCGGGCCTGTCAGAAGTTGAACCTCTAGGAATGACCCAAGTGGGCACACACCTTTTTCCGGTGATTCCACCCAACTATAATAAAGTTTCTTTGTAGAGTGAAAGACTCCAAAGACATGTTAATTTCTTCCTCTTGATCCCTGATGTCGAACATCTTGAGTAAGCCATGTCTGTTGTACTGAGTGATGCCACTCCTAGCCCTGCTTCTTACGGGTGTACACTTACAGGTGTTAGTGTGGCTATATGTCTCAACCTCTCTTGCAAGGACACTAGAGATTAATGTGAATGGAATCCTATTAAAAATGTTTGTAGCTAGTTTCCTACCCGGTTCACCTCCGAAAGGGGGCATAATCTTTGTGCATGGAGGGGGAAGATTCTCTCCCATATATTCTCACCATAGGCATGCACCTGGATGTTTGAAGGTGGTATATGACATTAGCCTCTACTTCAAGGGTGTCCTTTGAACATATATTATTGAGTCTTTGGAAACACCAGAAGCACGGGTGCCCTCTAGGGGGTGACATGACTGTACGAGGTGCACACATGCGCATAAGTTGTGAGGAAAAGATTTTGTCTTCTCCACCATTTTATTTTAGGGATAAATGAGTTCCCTTTTTGAGTCTCCAAATGCCCAAAGTTTCCAAACTTGTCAAGACTCCCCTATTCTTCTGAGTTGCCTTGTCCTCGATTGAATTTTTTTTTACTACTGCCTGTATCACAACTGTTTGAAAGTCCAAACTCTATGCTTGTCAACAACTAGTTTCTAAATGTCCAAACAAAAATTTGTCAATCTAAAATTGTCCAAACCAATCTGCAAACTAAGTACTCTATCAGAGAATAGTCCAATCTGTGTCTCGTAATCAAGTTTTGTATCAAAAAATGGTCCAAATTATCAATTTTTGTAAAATTTCATCTAGTTTTTTGAAAAATGTCGTGTGAACTTTTGCAATCTTCACGCCACTCAATGCATATCTTCGTACGATTCTCTATGAACCTTTGTGCAATGTTTTGATATTTTGTTGTCATTTTTTTTACTAGTCTGTCATACCATTTGTGCATTTCTTCACGCTAGGCTACAAAGTCTCGCGTGAGCCAGTCCAAACCTTCACGCAAGAAAGTCTTCTTGGCGTGAAACTGTGAGAACTTTGCATTACTAGTGAGCTATATGTTGTCTATCCTTTGTCACTCTGCTTAGTCTGTTCTCTATTTAGGGTCTATCTTCATGTCTTCCTATCTGTACATAGTCTGTAGTTAGATGTCTCAAATTGAGAGCTACGAGATTATCACTTGAACTTGTCTTGTCTCTATCTATCTAGTCATTCTATTGTGTTGTCATACCTTGTGACACAATATTCATCTCTCGGTTGTCCTAGCCTTATCTCTGATGACTTGTGTCAGGTATACTTCACCTATTGTCACTCTTGTGCACTTATCCTGAGACATCATTCTAAGCAAAGTCCTAGTTTACTCTTCTTACATAATCTTTGTCTATGACTATTGTGACTCGAAGTAGCAATGCATTACCCTTACGTATCACTAGATGAGGTAGAGGTAGACCTCAAAACTGATGAATAGGTCATCCCAAACTTGTCACATAGTTTGAGTACAGTGGGGGATCCTCACATTCCTCTTCACCAGCTATTCCTAGAGAGGGATCATCATGGTCTCTCTCTCCTATCATCTGACCTTACATTAAATGATCATTCCCTTTGAACTTCAGTCAGGTCTGAAACCCATTGTTTCAAGAGCATCCAAAATCTAAAGATTTGTTACCTAAATCTGAATCTATCGACACAACAAGGGTTCCCATAGGTACAACATCCCAAGATACTCAACCTCCTCATAGTGAGTCTTTACACACTGTACACTTGTATACCAGCAAGATGGTAGACCAAAATCAAGAAGGTGAACACAACAAAGATAATGATCAATCTAAAACCACCAAGGGTAAATATCATTATCACAACAACCCTAGTGATGAGGAGGAGGAAATGACTTAGGAAGGTATTATGGATTCTCTCAAAAATAAACACTTCATTAAAATGATGGAGATCCTCATGAAGGAAGAGAGGGAGAAATATCTCCTTGAGCTAGAAAATAATGGGGCTAAGCTACCCTCAAACTACAACATAGAGACTCTTGTCAACAAGGAGGAAGAAATTGAAAACTCCTGATTACAGAAATAAGTTCAAAGCATACAAGAAGAACTCCTTCAACTCATGAAGGATAAGGACAAACCGGAAAAAAATTTCACGCTGGATAGAATTTATCCATTCCCTTTCGACAAAAGTCTTTGCATGCCTCCTTTTCCTAAAGGAGTTGAATTTCCCAAGTATGACAAATACTTGGGTACCTCTGATCCTCAAGATCATCTAAGAGAGTTTAGTGCTCTATCTATTGAGTTTATACATGAACAAACTTACCTCATGTGTCTCTTCCCACGTAGTTTGGGAGGGTCTTCCATGGATTGGTTCTCTAGGTTACCTACTGGCATAAAATCTTTTGATGAGATTTCCAACTTGTTTCTGCAACACTACTCACATAAAATCCAACATCCGATTAACATCTGTGATCTTTGTAGCTTAAAAAAATGACATGGGGAACCTTTCTTGACATTTCTCCAGAGGTGGAGATAACTTTATACAAAATATTCTCATAAAATATCTGAGTCTGAAAATCTTGACATCTTTTTAGACAATATTCTTCCCGAGTTTGGGTACAAAGTACAGCTACAAGGTCCTTTGACCTTTGATGACATGATAAAACAAGTTGTGTGAATTGAAACATTCATGGTGAAGAATGGAGAGATGACCCTATATAAGGATAAGAAACAGGGGTCTTCCTCCTCGAGAAAAGAAAAACCTAAATTTGTCAACAAGAACCAGGATGTTGTGAATTACAGAGTTGTTGATAACGTAACTCTCAAGCCTCCAAAGGTTGTGTTTAATCTTACTACCACTATGTAGGTGGCCAAACCCACTCAAGAGGCTGCGACAAAAACTAAAATGCCTTTGAACTATTCTAGATCTAAACCTTGGGCTCCTCAACCCAAGCGCGAGTTCACTCCTCTAGGAGAACCCCTTGATGTGGTTTACAAGACTCTCTTGCAAAACCAAATGCTCACTCCTCTAGATAATTTACGTCCTTACAATCTACAACCATGACCTTCTTGGTGGACTGAATCTGTGTACTATGATTACCACCAGAACAAAGGTCACAAAACAGCTAGCTTCATTCAACTTCGGCATAAAATCCAAGACCTTATCAATAGTAAGGATGTTTCTATGGGGAGTCAAAACAAGAACTCAGATCACTAGGCATTCAAAGACCCCTTTCCTCCTCATGAGATAGGTTAATCCTCTAAAGATAAAAATTCTCATGCCAAGGTCAACTATACGTACACTACTAATTATAATATCATTAATATGGTTAAAATTGTCAATGTTGAATACTGTGATGTTATTACCACCAAGGGAAGAGAAGACGCTCCCAAACACAAAACTCCCTTGATCCTATGAGGGCCTGCATCTCATTCCTCTGAACAAGAAAAATCTCAGGTTTGTGCAAACACCATTACTTAGTCTCGTGCGAAGATTTTTCTCAAAGGCCCTGAGCCTTCTACATCTGCACCAAAACAACTTGTAGATAAAGTTGTTGTTGGCACTGGCAACAAGAATTTGAAATGTGCATGTGAAATTGTGTCAGATACCTGCAACTGCAAACACACACTTCAATGAACCATTACGAGGTTAGCATATTAGGAAATGACAAAAGCATAATACTGAAATGTCCAAGGCTAATTGACATCGGCTCATTGCCTTCTAGTAGGCAGGAGTTTGAATCTTTCTCTCAGGTCATTGCAAGAAATAGTGACTACACCTGTTCTAAACGAAGGATTTGAAATAGATAAAATGATATGATTCTAAATGATATGCAAATTTTTTTGTTATTTTCAAACCCCAAATTGAAAATACTCTAGATTATGAAGTTTGCATGCAACTAAAAATAATTAACAAATCTAAGCAATTGAAACTAAGAATGCAAGATGCTTGAATGCTTGAATGCTTGAATGCCAAAAATAGTATAATAATGATAGCTAGAACTGGGTTCTTTGTGAAGGAAATGAAGCTCTCTTTTGTATAAAATATTTCCCAAAATTGATGGTCGAGATTAGAGGAAATGAGTGGCTCAAATTTGATTTGAGGAAGCACAATCCATGTGCAAGCAATTTGATTGGTCAAAAGATTCAGTCTTTTTGGAAACTTCCAAATTGATTTTCAGTTAACAAGTTTATTCCCAAAATGATAAATAGATAAGATTAAATTAACTGAATAAAATAGATTTGTTTCCAAAATGTGAAAAGATAAGATTAAATCAATTAAATAAAACATATTTGTTTCCAAAATGAGAAAAGATAATAATAAATTAACTGAATAAAACAGATTTATTTCCAATTGAGAAGATTAAATCAATTGAATAAAATAGATTTATTTCCAAAATTTAGTTGATGACATCATATGCATTTTTAAAGATTTAATTGATTTAAATGCATATTTTAATTCAAAAATCAGTTGATGACATTATATGCATTTTTAAAAGATTTAATTTATTTAAATACATATTTTGTTTTTATTAATTAATTTAATTCCTTTTTGAATTTTATTGACAATTTAGTAATTTTATTTAATTAATATATTAGAATATCAATTAAATAATTAACATAAGGTTTATTTGCCAATGTATTGTATTTTAGGAATTAATTAATAATCAAGTGTGATGATTGATTAGGACCTAGGATTCAGGTCAGATTAGCTTGCATTTGATGAATTGCATGTTTGGTTTAGGACTTAGAATTATCAAGATTAGGGTTTCTTGATAAATTGTTAAAATTGGGGGTCTAGGATTTAGATGACCATTTTTAGGTCATTACACTTGCCCCTCTTTGAATTGATGTGAGATCAATGCATTGATTCAAATACCTATTAGCGAGAAGACCCAGAACAGTTTGATTTAAAGCGATGAAACCATTCTTTTGAAGAAGAAGATTGAGTTTGAGTTTGATTGGATGAAGATCGATCAAAAGATATAAACATAATGCTCAGTTTGATTTGAAGCGATGAAACTGAACATCTGTGAGGAACTCTTAAACCGTTTGATTGGGTTGAATGAATAACTAGTTTGATTTGAAGTGATGAAACTGATTATCATTAAGAGATTTGATTAGCAACCAAATTGATTTGATTTGAAGCGATGAAGCCAATTTGATCAATGTATCTAGTTTCAATAATGTATATCTTGTATAAGACCAATCTTGTCTGGTTTCGAGTGTATTCACCACTGTGTAAGACCATTGATTAGGTTGCCTTTGATTTAAGATGATCTCAACTTGATTTGATGCGATGAAGCTGAGATGCCCCAAGTGATGGGGTTTTGATTGAGGATGTGACCACTGGAATATTGATGTCCTGATCCTGCCCCCTCGGGAGCGAAATCAAAAAATGGTTAGGTGCCCCAGTGATGAGAAGCAATTCGATTGATAACATGATGCAAGAAGAAGTTGATCTGATTAGAAATAGGTCCCATGTGGTTAGGACAAAAGATGTACTTGATGAGAGATCATGTTTGACTAAGATTGAACAAAAGTAAGATACATGGATTGATTAGAAGAAAATCATGAGAGATTTCCATTGGTTGTGCAAGTAGTCAGCTATAGATTTTGATTTCAATCCTAAAAATAGAATTAGGGCAGTTGATTTAGCAAGGGGTGTCATGTTTATGCCTAACTGACAACTTGACAATGAGAAGAGTGATTGATAAGAACCTCAGATCCTTCACATTGGAGATAGATATTGATATTATACAGATTTCAACATTATGCAGATGTAGATGCAAGACTAACATGAATGCAACCTAAGGTGTAGTCACTGAAGCTTTAGCATTGAAAATTTTCATCATTGAGCATTTTTGGAACATCAGAGTCAATACAATCCTTATAGGTGCCACTACAACCATAAGAATATGAATATGACTTTCATCGGATAAGATATGGGAAACTAATGTAAGCATTGAGGCACAAAAGCCGAGATGACCTGAATGTTGTTTCAATTTGATATTGCAAGAGTACACTAGTATTGAGACATTCAAAGCCAAGATAGCCATGAGTGAGATCTTGTGTAAATAAATAGAGCAATAACATTCAAGGAGATAGGTCCGAGCTCACCTTGGTGTATAAATAAACAAGATCGAGGGATGTGAAGCTTTTCCACCTTAATATGGGAGTTCTTATCACATACACCCAGCT
This sequence comes from Thuja plicata, assembly GCA_018584345.1. Lineage (NCBI taxonomy): Eukaryota > Viridiplantae > Streptophyta > Pinopsida > Cupressales > Cupressaceae > Thuja > Thuja plicata. Next base: position 3,489,646 of record MU225850.1, read on the forward strand.
TATTTGACATTCTTGGATCATCGGGACCACACCAACAAGCAGTAGACAAAGAAAAGATTAACAAAAATAATGAGAATAGGCAGCATACAAAGAGAAGTTCAGCATACGTCAGCCAGTTTCAAAGTTTTCAGATGTGTATATGTATGAGGTGTTGAGAAACATTGTCATGCTTGTGAGTGCAATGTGTTTGATTGCTATCGATCTTTTGTTTATGTTTGCGATATCCAATGTGTGTTGAGAAACACGGATGTATCCAAAGATAGTGTTAAGAAACACTGTTGATTGTGGTGTTGAGAAACACCTGCTTGCATTAGTAGCGAGTTGTCCTTCAGAAATGACAAGATTACTGACTCGGGTGTAAACCAAACATGTGATCAAATTTGGGGACCCATGCCCCTAGTAGAAAATGGAAATGACTAACTTGACTCATACTACTAGGACAAATCTGATTTGATTTCCCCTAGGTTATGACTCTGGATCAGTTTCAAGCGTGGAGGGTCCTCAGAAGAACTTGATTGTTCATTCTCAAGAAAGATCACATTGGTTTTCCCCCAATGTCTGGCAAGGTGTAGGACGTTGTAGATGGATTAGAAATATGATGGATGCGGTGAATAGATAATGATGGATGAAGAGGGTGAATGCAACCCTCAAGGATAGTCTCCTCAAGATTACCCAAGCTAGGAAAAAAAAATAAAGAAATGTAGGCTCATGGAGCAGTGTTGGATAGCATGTAGGATAATGACCTAATGTCATGAAAATCATTTAGTCAAAAAGAATGGACATGTCAAGAGACTTTTTGAGAATCTATTTTCAAATTTGATCAAGACCAAGGGGTCAATTGGATAGGATATAGCTATGATAATGCAATCAGGATAAGGGTGATGGATGGTTTGGATTATGACATGAATGCTTAGAGATAGGAAGGATAGGCTTGGGATAAGAAAGATCATGATAGGGTGACATGGATGAGAGAAAGTGAATAGGATGATGGAAAGGATAATGGATGACAAGATGCATAGTGTTCATGGATAGGCTCAACCTTGTCAAGATCACTGGAAGGAACATGGATGCTCACAGGATAGCTAGATGTAAGATATGATAGATAGGATGACACGGAAGGAACTTCCCCCCAAGTGAAGAGTGCAAGTAGGAGGAATTATGCATGACACTTGTTTGCCAGGTTTTCATCATGGTACTTATCCAAGGTGCCACAAAAAGTGGTTTTCACCATAGGACAGATTAATTTAACTTCACTCTTGCTACCAAGGTGCCTGTTTACCAGGTTTTCACCAAGGCACATTTTCTTCTTTTCTTTTTTTTTTAACTTTTGATTTATGGAGGAACTTGAGCTTCTTGCCCTTTAGATAGTTCTCCTTTGAAGGATATGCTATGATAGGCCAAGGCCGTTGAAAGTATGCTCAAAGATGTTGATAGGGTGATGGTAGGGAAAATGATATGGAGGATAAGGGAGATGGTAGCCAAGGATTTATGTGATGGATTTGATAAGAGGGATATAAGGATATAGGGATAAGATCAACATTGACACACTCCTTGAAGGGTAGTGGAGAAATGGAGGAAAAATAGATGGAATAGCTTGAGGCTTTGATGGATGAGTGGATATGGATCTTGGTACACAAGGACCTAAGATGGATGAATTATTCAAGGTAATGGATTTTGGGACATGAAGACCCAAAATAGAGTTAGACGATGTGAGATGTTTAGATGGAGATGTAGTGGAAGTCACTGGAAGCTTGGGTGCCAACTCTAACCTTTCCTTTTTGTTCAAGCCTTTTAAGAGAGACTTGGGAATCCACATAAATTTTGATTTTATTTTTGTATCCAAGTCCTTTGTAAGAGACTTGGGAATCCACATAGCTTTTGATTTTCCTTTTCTTTTGGATGATTTAGAACACAATTCATCCATGATGGATTTAGGAACCCATATTTGCTTTGATATTATTCTTTGCTTGGACTGAGAATGCAATTCTTCCATGATGGATTTAGGAACCCATATTTTCTTTGATTTTATTATTTTCTTAGTGGACCTTTGTGGTCTCTTGAATATTTCCTTTTTCTTTGTAGTCACATGTCGATTAGATTGGACATAGTGATCTTTATATGTAAGTGGATTCTTGGATTTTTTATTTCTTCGTTGCACATCCAAATTGCTTCCAAAAGACATGGGAACTATGGATGTATAGGGATGATATGATTGGTTCATGCAGATTGGTTGATAGGGAGGGATATAAGGACCCGATATAGTTTGAAGGTTTGATGGTTTTAGATTTGCGTAATAGGGACCAAGACTGGATTTAGAGGATGGAGAAGGGCGATGCTTACATCTGAATGGAGGGAGATAAGGTGTGGAAGGGATATCAACATCTTTAGAGTGAGCCACATGACCAAGGCTCTTTTCTTTTGAATTCACTTTTATATCAATAGGTGCATGAGCATCTTTGATAGGAGCAATTGCAATAGGAGCAGCTGAAGCTTGAGAGGATTTGTTTTTCTACAAGAGATTTGGAGGAATGATGGTTTCTTGAGGTGGATATGGAGGAGTGTGACAAGGAGATGATGGGATACTCTGATCTTGACAAGGATCTTTAGATGGTGTACAAAGGGTACCTTTCTCTTGATTTTCAATAATGCCATTAGAGATTCTGGAAAGGATATCTTGATCTTGCTTGGGAGATGGATAAGATATAGGAGATGTAAGAGTTTCTTCTAGGAAGAAATGGAAGGTGATGATAGAATCATCATGGAACTCTTGAGGCATGTGAATTTGGTCAATTATTGGATAAAGATGGATGGTGTCTTGATCTTGATCATTACTGATATTATTTTCTTCACACTTTGGATTTCCCTCTTGACATGGATCCACTTCTAAGGATGAGGTGGGATTTTTGATCTGCATATGGGATTCTTGACATGCTGATGGAAAATCATTTGGAATAGGCATGAAAAGTGTTGAAGCACATGGATGCTTTCGGTTTATGATCTAAGAATCCTGAGAAAGACTTGAAAACATATGCTGATTAGCTTGGATCTCTTTTAGAGGTAGTCCCTGAGGGTAGACATAGTCATCATTAGGCTCATTTCTTGATAGAGATGGTGAACCTTTAGGAGATGGAGGAATGGTGGAACAAGTAGATGTGATATGTGAACCATTGCTAGACATAGAATCCTAATATTGAATGATGGTTGAGATTGGTATCTTCACTAGATGACTTATTAGGATTTTCCACTTTGATTATGCCATCATCTATGAGATCTTGGATTTTATGTTTCAACTCCATGCAAGATGAATTTTTATGCTCATTGTGTTTATTATATGCACAATAGTTACTTAAGAATCTCAATCCATGTGATGTGGCTTGAGGTAATGTGATGAGGTCATTCTCAAGAAGTTCTTTCAATGCAAATTCATAAGATTGCCCCAAAGGAGTGAAGTCTCTTTTGTATTTAACCCAAGGTTTTTCTTTCACGATGTTACTAATCCCTTTGGAGGAAGACTTCATGGTGTTTTCAATAGTTTTTAGGGTTTTGGAGCCACTCACTTGATAATGATCAAATAGAAAAGGATAGATTGAGCTTGATGAGGATTTGTTGGATTGTGTATCATTTTCCCCCTTTAATTCTTCAATTTTAGATTGCATAGTTTGAAGTTGTTTTGATAAAGCTACCATAAGAATATCTTCTTGCACGTTGTTAGAACCATAAGCCCATTTTCTTTTAGACATTGTAAGATTGTCTTGATGCACTTGCATAGAAGATTGAAGAGGAGGTATGACAAATTGATTGATTGATTGTCAGGTGCTGAAGTGATATTTAAAGTGCCGATTAAGTCCAAGACTAAAGGACAAAGGAGATAATGTCCAACTGAGAGAGAGAAGAAATGACTCCAATCTTGAGTCAAGGTTAACAAACCTACTCTCACAATTTAGGATAAGGACAACACAGACAAAGATGATAAGATTACAAGTTACTTGGACTAGCACAACAAAATCAAATTTTGAAATAGCTACGAGTCAGACTGTTAACAGATTGCAGTTAAAGACAAACTAGTGCTGATGTTTATGAAATCATGTATTTGTGAAGATTCAGACAAAACCTCCATAGAAAAATACAGAATTGGACAGCAAGGTGATAGATTTCTAGAGTTCCTTAAAATGACTTCTAGTTCGCACAGGCATAAATAAGTTGGTTCGCTTGACCGACACTGTGATGATACCTAAAGTGTTATCCAAGTCCAAGACCAAAGAGACCAAGAGATAAATGTCCAACTGAGAAGGAGATAGAAAAAGAATATGATCTTGAGTCAAGGTTAATGAACCTGCTCTCACAACTCAGAACAAGGACTGCGCAGACAAAGATAATAAGATTGAACAAAGGACTCAGTCAATTGGACAAGTGTAACAACATCAGATTTCAAGATAGTGATAGGTTGGACTAACAACATATTGTAGTTACATGTGAACTAGCAGAAGCGTTATGACAGTGCAAATTACATAATAGACTAAATGTAGTAGGATAGACTAATGAAAGACCAAGTTTTGACAAGTTTTTGAAACAAATTTGACAGAGTTTTGGCAGAGTTTTGACAGATTGTTGAAGTTTCAGACAAGACAAGATAGGCAAATATCCAAAGTTTACAGTTTTCCAGATTGTTTGATTGTTGTTGTTGTTGTTGTTGTTGTTTTTGTTGTTTCAGTAAACACTCATGTAAAACACATCATGGAGATTGTTTGTTGTATAAAAAAGACACACCACAATCCTAGGTAAGTTAGGGCAATACCAGTTGAATTCCCACTTGAACCAAAGTTCTGCCATGCCTACTCATAGTGGACAACTTAGAAGCTTGGAGACATAGGCTCCTCCTTACAGTGCACTCACTTCTCAGGCACACCAAGCTTCGAATCCCAAGAGAATCACTTCCCAAAGGACTGTTGTCTCTACTAAGAGCCGTGAAAATGTGGGACGTCTTACTTAGTCTCTAACCTTCCACAACAACAGATAGAGGGTTTTTGGTCACTAAAACAATGTTTTTAGTCAAGGCATCTGTTCAAGTGGCTCTACATGCAGCAGATTAGCTCCGTTAAGGAGGCCTGACAGCCTACATAAGTTATGTTCTGTAGGTTTTTACGCACCACAAGGGTACTAAGGGAGATCTTCTGTCTGCATAGTGAAATCAACACCTGTTCACTGTGAAATTAATCACAATGACATTTTTTATATACCAGTTTGGAAGGGCTTGGCTTGAGCCTTCTAGCGGTTGGGCAATCCACTCTCACTGGCTCTATTATAGCACTCGGGAGGTAGCCATGCTAAAAGAATTATATGAGTTTCTCTTACACCCAAGATCCACAAAGGCAAGGGGAGAGGATACGTTCATATAATTCTTAGGATTACAATCTAACATATACTTCAGTCACATAAGAAAATGACAATAATGTTTCTAGATTTCTGATCATCCCAAAAGGGTGAGACCATAGTTTCCTGACATCATTGGCATTCCTAAAAATATTGAATAGAAGTTCATTTTAGAAGTCTTGCATGTGGGTCCCTATTTTAATAAAATAAAACAAAATTCAAGCATAATGTTTAGCGTGCTATGAATCATGGCAACCTGCAAGATGATTCGTTAGTAGTCTATGTTTTTAGTCTTCTTTTCAAACATTCTGCAAACCACTGTTAGGTTGTAATAAACAAGATAAGTTAGAGAATAACAAAGCCCAAAACTCATCAGCGTTAAAAAAATTAGAAAATCATAAATCTGATTACATAATAAGAAAGTAGATAAAAAATCACACACTTTCAAAAAAAATTGCACAAAAAAATGTTACCGTATGAGCCCGTACGAGGCTTTGGAAGCTGCAAAATAGAGGTTTAGACAGGTACAGTAATGAGAACCTACAATTTTTGATAAATCTGTGACAAAAATCCCGAAAATAAGAAAAACCCAAAAATCTTCAGATAATTCTATCCAATAATAAAAAAAAATTGCACTCAATTTGGACTTAAAATGAGCAAGATACAATCGTTTAAAGTTAGACTGCAAATTCAAAAAGCTCAATGGTGAAGGCTAAAATTTTTTCAAACCCTGCTAACATCATTAACCTGGGAGCTTAAATTTGACGGTTCCGTGGCTTTCATTGAAGGCATGATGGTTTGACGGCTGTCAAATTTAACATAGTAAAAAAACCAGATATTTTCTTTTTCAATTTTTTTTCAAAAATTTGCCTCAAGCTACATGTAGAAAAATCTAAAATCTACCTCAATTTTTGTGCAATAGGTCGTATATCCTGCTTGGCCAAAATAAATTTTCTACAGATTCAACTTTTGACAAGTATAGGCATGTTTATAGTCATTTTCAACCGAAACAAAGATCCGAACACGATGGTGTAGTCAGATTTGGCTCAAAAAGAGATTTGAGTAAGATTTGGCTCAAAATGAAATTCAAGTCCCACTGTGGGTGCCAGAAATGTACGTATGAAATTGTGTTAGATACCTACAGCTGCAAACACACACTTCAATGAATCATTACAAGGTTAGCATATTAGGAAATGACAAAAGAATAATATTGAAATGCCCAAGGCTAACCGACATCAGCTCATTGCCTTCTAGTAGGAAGGAGTTTGAATCTTTCTCTCAGGCCATTGCAAGAAATAGTGACTACACCTATTCTAAACAAAGGATTTGAAATAGCTAAAATGATATGATTGTAAATGATATGAAAATGTTTTTGTTCTTTTCAAAGCCGAAATTGAAAATGCTCTAGATTATGAAGTTTGCATGCAACTAAAAACAATTAACAAATCTAAGTAATTGAAACTAAGAATGAAAGATGCTTGAATGCCAAAAATAGTATAATAACGATAGCTAGAAATGGGTTCTTTGTGAAGGAAATGAAGCTCTCTTTTATAGAAAATTTCTCCCAAAATCGACGGTCAAGATTAGAGGAAATGAGTGGCTTAGATTTGATTTGAAGAAGCACAATCCATGTGCAAGCAATTTGATTGGTCAAAAGATTCAGTCTTTTTGGAAACTTCCAAATTGATTTTCAGTTAACAACTTTATTCCCAAAATGATAAATAGATAAGATTAAAACAACTGAATAAAACATATTTATCTCCAATTGAGATGATTAAATCAATTGAGTAAAATAGATTTATTTCCAAAATTCAGTTGATGACATCATATGCATTTTTAAACATTTAATTGATTTAAAAGCATAGTTTAATTCAAAAATCAGTTGATGACATCATATGCATTTTTAAAGATTTAATTGATTTAAATGCATATTTTATTTTTATTAATTAATTTAATTCCTTTTTGAATTTTATTGACAATTTAGTAATTTTATTTAATTAATATATTAGAATATCAATTAAATAATTAACATAAGGTTTATTTTCCAATGTATTATATTTTAGGATTTAATTAATTAATCAAGTGTGATGATTGATTAGGACCTAGGGTTTAGGTCAGATTATCTTGCATTTGATGAATTATCTGTTTGGTTTAGGACTTAGAATTATCAAGATTAGGGTTTCTTGATAAATTGTTGAGATTGGGGGTTTAGGGTTTAGATGACCATTTTTAGGTCATTACACAAAATAACCTGTAGATAAAGCTGTTGTTGACACTGGCAAAAAGAATTCAAAATTGGTCCCCTCGCTTAATGCTTCTAATTACAGCATACTAGACCAATTACAAAGAACCAATGCTCAGATTACTATCTTCAAGCTACTGAAAATCTCGTATGCTCACAGGGAGATTCTTGACAAAGCCCTCACTAAGGAAAATGTTCTTAAATATTTAGATTTTGACCAGTTTCAATCCATGGTAGGTCACCTGACCTCATCTCATTACTTGTCTTTCTCTAAGGAAGACGGTCATTCCTTGAGTCATCTACACAATAACCCCCTGTATATCGAGGTCATGATTGGCCCAAAGCGCGTTTGTCGTTTCCTTATAGATGACGGTGCTAGACTTAACATCTTCTCTACTAGCTTTCCTGCTCAGTTAGGCTATGGTGAAGACTCCATAGATGCCTGTAAAAAAATCACCATTAAGGCATATGATGAAGAAGAGAGAAAATCCAAAGGGCTAGTTGTGTTACTAATTCAAGTTGGACCTATCTAAAGGGATGTTATCTGTCAGGTGCTTGACATCCCCCTAGCATACAATATACTATTGGGAAGAACGTAGATCCGTGAAACACAAGAAATTCCTTCAACCTATCATCAGTGCATAAAATTCTCATTCCAAGGATCAGAAGTGACCATACTTGAAAATGCAAGCTATGATTGCAACATGCTTACCAAATCTTTCGATAGCTTTGTTCCCACCAAAAGAGAGTCTACTGAGTTCTTCAATGCCAAGCTAAAGGAAATGGAAAAAACTCTAAAACTCAAGGACACTAGCATGGGGGTATCAGATTAAACTTGGGTTATCAATAACATCTCTACCTCTGTCTCCACATTTGATGCAAAGGCCCTAGGTAGACTTGCAATCAGTCATGTCATGAGGGACTTTACAAGTGTTGAAGCAATACCAAACTAGCATCTTCATTAGGATCATTCTTCTTGATCCAAGGCACACTATCTCTCTCAGAGTGCACACAAAATTCT
>MU225850.1:3501758-3519225 GCA_018584345.1 Thuja plicata
ATGACTCCATTACATTTCATAGGCACTAATGGCGCAAATTACAATATTTTAGACCTTTTAGGTCCTTTTAGTCTTCATATGTCTTCAAATCCTCTAGGATCCATGAGTGACCCTAGTTTTCCTCTTTTGCCTTTCTTCTTGGCCCTGGTGCTCCTGCACCAACATTCTTATGGAAAGCCTTCTGAGGACAAAAAAGCTTATAATACTCCTCCTCAAACACTATATGATGGAACCTTTGTACAGGCCACAACATCACTAGAGGATGAAGATGAAAATAAGGCTATTGCAACCTTGATCTATAAAGGGGAGGATACACCTGAGAAAATCACTCCACCTCACGAAATAGAACCTGAACAATATGGCAAGGGTCTATATATTATGAAGTGCTTTGGCTATAAAGAGAATGGCCCTATAGGAGAAAACAATAAAGGATTTCTTGAACCACTTGAAGCTATTGGTAGATAAAGATGTGATAATATAGGCCTAGGCTTCAAGAAGATCCTGTTTCACTTAAAGATTAACAAATTTGTGTCAGAACCAGATCACCAACCCGAACTTGAAGGCACATCTACAACCAAAAACTCAGAGGATAGCTCTGATGAGGATCCCTTTCCTTGTCCTATTCCTTCAGATCTTGTCATGCTCTTCGTTGAGCTAGATGATTTTATACCATGTGTTAGTATGGCCGAGACTAAAAATGACTCTGATGAAACTTCTTCAATCGCTCCACCAACATATGAGCGATTGAGAGAGACGCAAAATCCTGGTCATCAGGGTGAAGTATACATGCCACCGCATTTCCAAGAGTGGTTTGAACAAGAACAAATCTAAAAAATTGTCACTGCTACACGAAATGAACAAGAATCAGATGGTGCTACAAGTGGTGATGAGGTACCTATCTCAAGAAGTACCAGCTCACACAAGGATGAATTTTCTTCCTTATCCTATGCAACCTTTGACAAAGATGTAGATACTGTACATACATACAAAAACCCTCTCAAAATAGGTGAAGGGTCTAGTGTTAGGAAAAATTATTTTGATTCCATCAATGTTAACTTGTCTTTAGGCAGACTAGCAAGAGAAATAGGACCAGATTGAAGATCCAAAAGGGTATCCAAAAAATCTAAGTTTCTCTGAGAGGCACGTGTGCAAGTACCCACTATCCTAGATGTGACTCCCTAAATGCGAGCTATGTTATACCAGATGCAAGCTTATGTAAACTGAATGCGAGATTTAAAATTATGTATGTGAGCAACTTTCCTACATTTGAGCCAGGAATGACCAGAAGAAAGCAAGTTCCCTGGATGCGAGCTAATGCAACCAGATGCGACCTAGGAAAGACCAAAAACAAGCCTCTGATGGATTTTGAAGTTTTTGTCAAATTTTTCTCAAAGTACATTAAATTTTTTCTGACAGTGGAGTTTGTCTGAGACTTTCCAGAGAGTTGTAAACATCATGTATGTCAGGAAATAAAATTTATTTCTTGTTTCAAGGAGATTATCTTTTATAGTGAGATTTTAGGACACATCAAGCAATGTTATTTTGTTAAGGGTGATCAAACACTTTCCCTATTCCCTAGATTCTAAGCATAGAATGAAAGTCTTTGCTCATAGACTTAGGTATACACTCATATTCTAATTTGAATACGACCATCACCAAGAACACAATGGCTCTAGTCATGATGTTGTATTAGCCTACTCCAAATGCAAGTGAGGGCACAAAATGATGAGTATCTTGGGGAAATTACTATTTTCCTTGCACAAAGATTATAAAACTTTCAGAGATAAACTGGATTTGTTTTGACTACAAGTGTTTTGTAATTGTGGGCATCCGTTCACAATCGTCCCCCATACAATTGCACAAAGAAAAATTAAGGCATATAGCCCTATGAGTACTCAAATGTGTGTAGTCTCACAAGCAAGATTCAAGTGGCTCTGCTTTGTTAGAGTAATAGTCTCTTGGGTTATTAATTAAATCATTATGATCTAATTACTAAATCACCTATTCACTCTAGTTGCTTAAGCTAACCTTAGGGTTTCTCTTTTTAGGGTTTCGTGATTCCTTTTATAAGGATTCACCTCTTTGTATTTCATAAGGAGTTTTCACATTGCGTTGTATCATCTTGAAACATATTGTTAATATATTGTTTTCTTGTGCATATGATGCCTCTGGCATTTTGGCCTCCATAGTTTTTCCTGTCTTCTATACTTTGCTTCTTCCATGTGACAGGTTTATGCATGCAGATGTTCTTGGGAGAATAAGGTTTTATATATTCTAACATGGTATCAGAGCCATCTTGTTGCTCACTGTTCATGTTTTGTCGAAGAGTTTCAAAAGCTGGAGGTTTTTCTAGTTTTTCAGAAGCTTTTTATGTGGATTTAGGGGGGACCTTTATTTTTGGTCATTTTGGGCTAAAACAGACTTTACCGTTGCGCTCAGAGTGCCCAAAAACTCTAGAATCCATATAAAGCTTGTCCATTTTGGACAACTTGTCTCTAAGGAAAAAAATTATGGTTTCTAGTGCCATATGGGCATTGAAACCGAGAAAAAATAAACTAAAAAAAACCTTTTTTTAAAGGTTTTTTATGCATTTAATAACACAGTCTATGCAAATTAGAAGGGCGCCACCGCCGCCGATAGGTGCCCAACCCCCCACCTTGCGGGCTCCGCCACCACCAGTTGCCCTCCTTCAGTGCCCCCGCCACTGGCTACCCTCCTCCGGCGCCCTTGGCCCGCTCTGTGGCCCCCGTCACCGCTCCGCCGGCACTTCACTGCCTTTGCGCCGCTCAGCCGCCGCTCAACATTTTTTTAAGCCCCGTGGGCCTATTGCTAACCACAGAGGTCATGTGGGTGACCGTGGGCTTGAGGTTAGCCCCTTGCGTGCGCCATGCGCCCAGGGGCTTGGGATTTTTCAGCCCCAGGGGCTTAAAACCTAATTTTTTGAGCCTTTCTAACCTCCTAGCACTGTTTTCGCTCTATTTGGAGCATACGGAGGTATTTTTTGACTTCCTTATATCGTTGGAAATCTCTTTCTGAGAAATTTCTGATGATGGAGGTTGGGGTTTTGGGTTCTACCATTTTGATAGTGTTTTTTTCTATCAAAGTTTGATGTTTGGTTTTGCCTTCTAGGAGCCATATCTTGCTCATCCAGACTCTATTTTTGGCAAACAAGATATTGTCAGAAAGCTGATTCAGTGAGTTTTTCAGTTACAGGGGTCTTTTTTCTAGATTTTGCTCCAGGTTCTTTCTCCTCTGAGTTTTTATCTTTCACACTCTAGTAGATTACTTGGGTTCTACAGGTCCTGGGATCTCTTCTTCTGTTCTTCTGGCTCACTCTTATTTCTAACTTTTGAGCATTGTATGCTTCTCTTCTGTAGAATTCTCTTTTCTATAAATGCACTGAGATAAAGTGCCTATTTTTTCATATTTGGGATTTTGAGCACCTTGTGTTTGTTTGTACCTGCACTCAGTTATAAAGTGCCATGGGGGGTTATGATGTTTTTCCTTTTGTGCTCATCCACCTTTGTCAAGTGAGCATACCTTCCATGACATTAGCCCATGTTGTGTGTCTATGACACCACCCTTTATCATGTGCTTCTACTTCTATTGCACTATTGGTGTTCCTGATTCTTCTTCCTGCAGTTGTTTCTGGCATTGCATTTTAGTGTTCCTGTCACCCCTCTCACTATTCAGCATTATGGGGGGGTTCACCTGTTTGTTCTATTGCTTCCTTGGTTCGGTTGAGTGATCTAAGTATTCTATTTTTGTTCCTATGTACTAGGCGGATGCAGTGGCTAGGCACCTATGCATTCCAGTGAGATGGATCATCTACTATATAGACACTCATTCATTCCTACTTTTGGAGGTCACTTCTTCGATTGATCAACTCTTAAGACTTTGTCTTCTCTACCTGTTCATGCACTATTTCAGTGGGGGTTCCAGTAGTTACTTCTGATAGTATTTACAGCTTCATGCTTCAGAGATGCTTCTTGCTCTTTCTTGTTCCTTTCTTTGAGACTTTCCCTAGATTGGAGGCTTGGTTTCCTTCATCTAGTCCATCTCTTTTTGGGGTAGAGTTTTTCCCACTGGGTTTTCCCTATTTCCCCACTTTACAGAGATTTCTTATATTGGGTACCTAATCAAGCCTTGTTGTCGGGACCCTTCTTTCCTGCTTTCTGTAGTAGGCTCCTAGGTTTTTGCTTCTCCCTAAGCTTATCCTAAGGGGGGGTGTTAGAGTAATAGTCTTTTGGGTTATTACTTAAATCATTATGATCTAATTACTAACTCACCTATTCACTCTAGCTGCTTAAGCTAACCTTAGGGTTTCCCTTTTTAGGGTTTCATGATTCCTTTTATAAGGATTCACCTCTTTGTATTTCATAAGGAGTTTTCACATTGCACTATATCATCTTGAAACATATTGTTAATATATTGTTTTCTTGTGCATATGATGCCTCTGACATTTTGGCCTCCATAGTTTTTCCTGTCTTCTGTACTTTGCTTCTTCCATGTGACAGGGTTATGCATGCAGGTGTTCTTGGGAGAATAGGGTTTTACCTATTCTAACATGCTCTACACACATTCAAGCATGTTCAAGGAATATTATCAAATTCCAGGAACAAAATCGACTATGTCTTCCGAGGCTTTGGCCTACAAGGAAGCATATTGATTATAGTGAGTTGGAAGGGTTGGTGTAAACCTGTCCTTACTTGGGTCATCCTTGGAGATTTTCTGCTCAACCAACAGGCCCTTTAATGTTTTTGAAAGTAATAAAAAATGATTGGTGAGCTTAGGATTCTAGATATCTAATTCTTCAAAAGAAAAAGAGCATAATCACCTATTCCATGTCATTTTCTCCCACAAGAACACCAAAGATGTTCATTCCCTCAAAATTTGTAACTCAAAACTCAATCCCCCATGACGAGTCTTTGATTCTTCCAACTTGGGAAAAAGAGAAAATCCTCTAGTGAGAATAAGTAATAAGTTTAAGTTTGAAGTTCCTATTGTAAGAAAGAACAAAGCATATGAAAGAAAATTTGTCTTGTTCAATTTCCCCAAATTAAGGTGATTTTCTTGTTCAATTACTTTGCCAAAAGTTAGACAATTTGAGCTTTGTTCATTTTCCCACAAATTTAGTGCTTTGCTTGTTCATTTACTATCCAAAAATTAAATAATTTTATGGTTCAATTATCCCACAATTTTAATGAATAGCTTGGTTTAATTACTATCAAACTTTAGAAAATTTTGTTTGCCTTGTTCATTTTCCTCAAATTCTTATCAAGTTTTAAATTGACTTTTGAGTTTTTTATTTTCCTTAAAGTAAAAGAGCATAATCCTCTAGTCAATTTATCAAATGATGGAAAATGTTCTTAAGTGCGAAATAATAACAAAATAAAAATCATGTTGAGTGGTTTGGCAACCTAAAACCCACAAGTTAGTAGTTACTTTCCACCTTTTTAACAAAAAAGGCTCTAACAACAACCTGCAAACAAATATTAGGCTATTCAAAGCACAGAAATAGGCATGGTTAGAAGATTAGTGGTTAGACTTTCAAATTTGCAATTTAACCAACCAAATGTGACTTCCTTTACTAAATGTGAGCCTAGAATTCCTGAATGTGATTGCCTTTCCTAAATGTGAGTTTTTGAACTAAATGTGATACAAGATTCACCTTATGTGAGGTTTCCCTGGATGCGATGTCAGAAATTTAGAATGTGATTGCCTTTCCTGAATGCGATGATCATTCGTACATGCAATCTTTGGCGACTAAAGGAGACCCTAACCTAAAAATATACAACATAAATCAGCCAAAAAGATGTTAAAAATGAGGAGAAATCCAAGGATTTGCCCCCATAGTGGGCACCAGAAATGTGTGTGTATTTTGTGGACCTGCTAGTTGCAATACAACACTTCAATATGTCATTGCATTAGTGAGATAAACATTAAATAACTAAGGAAAAGAACATATACATCACCAAAATTGACATATTGCTCCCTATCTAAGAAGAGTATGAAATATGCTATAATTTTCCCTCAGATTATGCATAAATCAGTGACAACATCATGCTTAGAATGGAAGATTTAAAGAATGCAAGCTAAATGCTCAAACAAAGTTCATTTTAGATTTCCAATTTGAAAGATTAGGAAATTATAAGAGTAGTGAGCTAAAATACATTTAAAATATCTAAGAATATGAGTAGCATAAGAATGTAATTAAAATTCTAAGATTATGGGCCCATTGAACTCAAAATTCATTCCTTTTATATAAGAATTTGAGGAATGGGAGGTTAGGATTGAATTGTGAAGAGAGGTGGAGATTGAATCCTTGGTGATCCATGTGAGGTGATCCAATTTATTTAACTCTCATTGGCTAATGGATTGACTTTCCATTTTGCAAGTGAGGAGTTGGAATTAGGATTTTTTTCAATTCCTTTTAATTAATTACCTTAGCCATGTATTTATTTCTTTTGATTTAATAGATTTGATTTGATTTAATTGGCTAAGGCAATTAATGTAAATTAGTGATAAGATCACTAGGAGATTAGATTTTATTCAGATGAATTATGCCAATTAATTGAGGAAATGTCTTGATATAATTAGGAGTATGATCACACTTATGAAAAATAGGGTCTCTGGTCGGAGAAGACTAAATTAGGGTGGCTATAGTAGGAGGTGGTGAAATCTTGGGAGGGGGGACATATGTGCGGGATTTCACTCATTGTGCCCCTGGCCTGTCCTGAGGAGTGCCTAAGCCTACACCCTGGTTCTGTCTCATGCTCCAATAATTTACCTTGTGACCGAGCACAAATTTAGCATACAATTTTATTATGAAATAGAATGGGACATTCAAATTGTTGTGGGGTGGTCTATCAAAAACCATCCACCAATGATCCCAAAAGTTGTCACGTATTGCATCATTTGTGCACCATTGAATTGACAACTTGGTTTTTTAAGGTCAACTTTTAAACTAGTTTTGGGATCAACAAAATTGGTGCATATGCCATGTTTTGTTATATTTAGATCCATAACTTGATCATAGTCAAGCCCATCATCAAACTGGGTGTGCATGGATTCGCTCCAAAGAAGTGCAGCATTGTGTTGCTCTGTGAGTTTCTCCATGCTTTCAATAATGGAGTTCAATGTGGAAAACGTGGGGTACAATGTGGGTATATTTGTGTATGTGGTCTGATATACTCTAAGATGATTTAGATTGTCTCCTATGAGATCCTGTAATGGTCGAGGGTTTGAGATTGGTTGGTCTTCTGAAGGTGGGGGATTATTTTGAGGTGGTTCTAGATTGTTCATAGACTCATTGGGAGGGTTTTCTGAATGGTTTGAATCCATGTCTGATTCAAAAACAATAAAGAATATCAATTTCAACCCTAGTTTATAATCAATTTTAAAAAACAATAAACAATATCATTTCAACCGTAGTTTTTTAAAAAAAATCTACAAATTTCAATTCAAAAACCAAAAAAGCCAATGAAACTTATAAATTTAACTTACCTCAATACTATATGAAATCGGATATATGATGTGTAACAGATATCCAAAAATGCTTGCTTGGCTGCTTCAACGTTTTCACAATGAAAATGTTGAACATAGCTGTGGGCAACAATATATTGTCATTGGTGAATATAGAATATCCAATCATTCTTTAGCTTTTTATTTTGGCTTGGCTAGGTGTACTAACACCCAGGACTACCAAAAAGTCAACAAACTTTTGGGTGCACTTTTGGACGAGTGTAAAGCTCATTTTTTCACATCGCCAGTTTTTGGCATACCATAATCCTACAGATACCCTGGGTGAAAAAAATATGTCAATTTAAACCTATGGACTTATCTTTGGATTTAAGCATCATGTTTTTACTAAGGATTCAAGTGCCATATTTTGGGTGGTTTTAACTCATGGTTTTGTAATTACCATTTAATGGCTTCATATATTTCCTCTTCTATTTATGGGTTGATTAATATGGTGGTTTTGATAGTTGATTTGTAGGTATTTTTATGTTGCTAGAATTGCTTCGGTTTTGTATGCTAGAATGATAGTTCTATATGGACATTGTAACCTTTTTATATAATAATAAAATTGTTTTGTGTTTTAGAGTGTGAATTTTTTTCTTCCAACAAGGTTTTCCCTACATAAATTTATGTTATTCTTCTAACATAGCTTTCCCAAAAAAATCTGTGTGGTATATTTTTATTGTGTATGCTTTTATATAGTTATAAATGTAACCACCCTAAATTGGTCTACTCTAACCAGGGACCCTTTTTTCCCTAAATGTGATCATACCCTCAATTATGTCAATCCAACTGTCTGATTATTGGCATAATTCATCAAAATCAAAATAATTCCTCAACTCAAATTGATTTTATCACTACCTCACATTAATTACATTGGCCTATGTAATTAAATCAATCCCATTAAAATCCTTGGATAAAGTAATTAATTAAAAATGGAATTAATAAATACTCTCAAAATAACAACTCATCACTTGCAAATGAAAAATCAATCCATGGACCAATGAGAGTTCACTCACATGGATCAACTAAATTTCAATCCTCACCTCTCCTCATGGATCGATATCAACCCTCCATTTCTCATTCTTCTCCATAAAATGACTTATTTTTTAGCTCAAAGGGTCCCAATTTTTAGAATTCTAATTTCAATCTTATGTTGTCAAATTGATTTCATGTTTTGACAACTAATTAGAGAACATTTTTAATTATGCTTTAATGAATCATTGAATCATGGCTTTGGATTGAATTCCACACTAAATAGCTTAATTCTACATTTAAATATTCCATTCTAGGACTGAATTATCACTGATCTAATGCATAATCTGAGGGCAAATTCATGATTTAGATCACACTCTTTCTAGATAGGAAGCAATATATTGATTTATTTGGTTTCTTTGTGATTTATAAATGAATTTCATGCTTCTAACCATTGATATAATGACATATTGAAGTTTTTTGTTGCAACTTTATAGGTACAATATTCACGAACACATTTATGGCACCTACCATGGGGCCAAACCTTGGATTTCTAACCATTTTTGAGCTAATTGACTAACTTTTTGACTTCATTTTTGGTGGAGATTTTCATTTGGCAAGAAGGATCACATCTGGTGAAGGAGATCGCATCCAGGCATTTCAAGATCACATCTAGTAAATTATGCATCACATCTAGAGAGGCTCGCCTTTAGGGAAAACATGATCACATTTACGATATAGGATCACATTTCAGATCCTTAATCACATCTGGTAATTTCTTACTCACATTTGGTAAAGAGGCTCACATTTAGTAAAATTTAGGATCGCATATGGTTAGCATATTTGCATAATTAATTGATTTGTTGAAGTAATCAACTAACTTTGTGTGTTTTCAGTGAATGTGATCATTAAGAAGCCTAACTGAGTTCTTGCAGGATGTTGTCAAAGATTTCCTTGGCCAAAGAAATGGAGCAAAAACAATGAAAACTACTAACAAGTGGTTTTGTAGGTTTCCTTGCACAAATTTCAAATAAACATTATTTTTTGCAATTTTAGGAACTTAATGCAATTTCTCTCCAATTTGTAATTTGATTAGAGAATTATGCCCTTTTCCTTCATGGAAAATCAGAACCTCAAACATCAAGTTAAGTTTGGAAAATAAATTTGGGAAAATGAACTCAATTTCTCAAAGTGCTTGGTTAACTTCTTTTCTAGGAACCTAAATTTTGGATTCAAATTTAGTTCTTAATCCAAATAGAGGATTATGCTCTTTTCCCAAGTGGAAAATTAGAAACTCAAGATGGGGGATTAAGTGATTGAATTTCATAATTCAAGAAAAATAACTTTGTCTTGTGTGCTTGATAGGAGAAAATGACATGGATAAGAGAGTATGCTCTTCTTCCTCGTGAAGAATCGGAAATCTAGACTCCTAAGTCACCAATCCTCTTTACTACTTTGAACTTTAGAGGACCTGCCGGTTGACAAAAAAATCTCCTGGGAACGACCCAAGTGAGGATAGGTGAGCACCAGCCCTTCCATCTCACTATAATCAAAATGCTTCCTTGAGGTTAAAATATCGAAAGACGTAACTAGTTTTGTCCCTGAAATTTTGACTATAATTCCTTGGGCATGCTTGGATGTTGTGTAGAGTGGAGCCACTTGAATCTTTCTTGCAAGACTACACTCATCTAGGTACTCATAGGGCTAAACACCTTAATTTTACCTTGTGCAATTCTATGGGGAATGGTTATCAACAGATGCCCGAATTAGACAATTTATAGTAGTGACCACATGATTCACCCATGAAAGGTGATAATATTTGTGCAAGGAGGATAGTAACCTCCCCAAGATACTCATCATTTTGTGCCCTCACTTGCATTTGGATTTGGATAATATGACATCATTACTGGATCTATTACGTGCTTGGTGATGGGCGTATTTTGATTATCATTTGAGTGTGTACCTGAGTCTACGAGCAAAGATTTTCATGCTACGCCATTGGTATAGGGATAGGTGTGTTTGGATCTTAAATAAACATGCTTGATGTGTCAAAATTGTAATGAAAAGATAAATCACCTCAAACAAATAAATCTTTTGACAGTCATAAACATTTTCACTACCTCAAACACTCTGGAATTCGTCAGACAGACCTTGGAATTGAACAAATTTTCACAACTTTCCAAACAAAGTGGCAAAATTAAAAATTCCATTAGAAGGTCGCATTAGGGATCCTGAATCGCATCTGGTAAAAATAGAGTAGAATCCCATGAACACAATCACATCTATTAAATCTTGTCTCACATCTGGCGAATAGGATCGCATTTAGGAAGAACAAGATCACATTTAGTAAATTTAGGATCACATCCAGTTAGTCATATCTGGGATAGAGAAAACTTGCACATGTATTAGAATCATAAACTTTGTAGTTTTAGGTACCCTTTTTTCTTTTCAGTTAGAATCTGTTGCTCTTTTTGGTCCAATTGAAGTTGTTTTTCATTCAAATTGAAAGTTAACCTTGCTTGTTAGGGTTATTACAATCGATCACAAATCATGTTGTCACTTTACTAAATAAGTCTTCTTGATTCTCAGCTCACTATCAGTGCATTCTAACCCTTTGATGCTGGAATCAATCACTTTGGATCACCAAACTCACATTCACCAAACCTTGGACAAACACATTTGGAAAATTTCAAAATTCCTTTTGGCACTATTAGAACACTTTTAACCAGATTGATATCCCGCTTTCATGGTTAACTCAAGAAGCAAAAAATATCTAGATGCCGATTCAGAAAGACCTCTAAGATTACTCAAATTTCAAAAAGGAGAGACATCTCAAAAAAACCTTCTTTTTTATCAAGACTCACCCGAAATAGATGTACCTAATCAAGAATGGAGTGTTGCCTTTGACGAATATGATCAAGATGACAACCAAGATGAAAGAGAAAGTAAAGAAGAAAGAAATTGTGACTGCCCTTTGTTTGACTTGGATAGTGAGGAGGAAGTATCAGAAGAAGAATATAATAAACTCAAACAAAGTTGAAAGTTTCAAAGGACCTTAGAGAAAATCATTGAAGAAGACAAGGAAAAATAATTTTCCCACCTAGATTCTCTTGGAGTTAAAATTCCTAAATATTATGATGCCAGACGATTGAAATTTGAAGAGGTACAAAAACTCAAATCAATCCTCTCTAAACAATTATATCAAATGCAAATGAAGCTCACAACGCTTAAAAAATAGAAGAATAAACCCACAAAGAAATACTCATTGGAACACATATGTCTGTTCCCATTTAATAAGAACTTGCAAATGGTGACTTTTCCACCAAACACGACAAGACCAAAGTATGACATATACATGGGAGAAACGGATCCTCAGGATCATGTGAGACAATTTTTTCCATTGAGTATAGAATTTATGTATGAACCAATGTACTTGATGAGACTATTTCTGACAAGTTTAAGAGGAAAATCCATGGAATGGTTTTCCAAACTCACACCTAGTATTAAAATGTTTGAAGAATTGATTCAGAGATTTGTCCAATACTACTCTTATAACATACAACACAATGTTACCATGATGGATCTTTGTAATACCAAATAATGAATAGGTGAATCCTTCACACACTTCTTGTAATGATGGATGAATATGTTTGCAAGGTACTCTCAACCAATACCTGAATTAAAAAAGATGGAGATCTTCATAAATACCTTAGTACTTGAAATGAACTATGTCCTACAAATGCAAGATTCTCCCAGTTTTGACAAAATGATTAAGAATGTTATGCGTGCTGAAGATATTATGGTCAAAAAAGGAGAAATCACACTTTCTAATGACAACAAATCCTTTAACAACTATAACAACAATCCTAAATGGTAAAATTGAAGAAGAAGAATCCCTTTTGAGAAAAGGGACCGATGATTATGTGGACATTAACAAAATTAAGAGTCACTTGGCTAACATTTTGACTGTGATGATCGAGTATTTCACCCTGGATAATCGCTACTCCAAAATTTACAACCTTCATTTTGTTTTTGCAAATCATTTTAGGCATACCAAAAAGGTGTCATTTCCCTTATATCTTTGAGCTTGTTGAATAACAGTGTCATGGAGCAGAGAAACAAATCTAGCAACCCAGTGCTTCATGAAGGGCTTATTTTGTTAATTTCAGAATATGCTAGAAATCAAATCCCATAACCCATTCCCAAAAGTGTTAAATGGAATGCTAAGAAAATTAAGCTGGATAGTAAAAAGGAGAACCTGACGAAAAGGGTAAGGAGAAAGAAAAAGGTGAATCTGGAAAGGTGGGAGGAGATTGAAGACCAAACCCTCGATAGTCAGGGTAATGAAGAAGACATTCAGGAAGAGGAGAAGGAGGAAACACCTGTGACTGAAGAGGAATCTCAAGAGATAAATGAGGAGGCTTTGGTGAAAGATAAAGATGAACAGGTGAATAAGGAGGACACCCAGATAAATGAGGAGGAAATTCCCTTGAATAATGAAGATGAGAAAAGGAGAAATGAAGCCAGTAATCAAGAAGCGAAAAAATAAGAAGAAGAAAAAGAGGGAGATGACAAAGAGGAAAAAAATGAGGAAGTGAATGATAGTAAGGACAAGGAGGAGTAGATAAAGCAGCTGAATTTGAAGGCTAGTAACAGGAAAAAGAAAAGACAAAGAACAGACCTTGACCACAAAACTATGGTAGGGTTTGAAATTGATGATAGAATTCCAAAGAGCAAGGAGGATTATGGGGCTAGCATAGAGAATTGGCTCAGTGAGGAAATGAAGGACATGAAGTAGCACCTGAATGAAATGCAAGAAGCTATGGAGCCCTTCAAAACCAAGCTGGAAGAAATGGAGAAGGATCTGCAGATTACGGTAATTAATAACAAGAGAGATGAGGATATTACAGCCAGAGTCAATTCTCTTGTGGAAGAAAAGCTGAAAGATATGAAAAATCAAATCAGCCACAATGGGCATATGATAAGTATTATTATCAAGCATAGTAATGTAGGGCTTAAAGTCTTTGTTCAAAATCTCAAAGCATTATATGCTTACTTGGAGAGTAGTTTGCTGGAAAATACTACAATCACAATTGGTGTCAAAGCTGGGAGCTCAGGCCTAGGTACTAGAACCTGAAGTGGCATTAAAAGGAAAGTTCCAGAGAGTCCAAAAATATGAAAGTGCTTATGAAGTAGTTTTTATCTATTTTGGTATCTATGCTAGAAGTTGTGCTAGAAACTGTGTTTCTTTTTGGTAGTTTTTGTTTTCCTTTTTTGGGTTTTGGGTGTTCATTGGGGTCCTTTTTTTTTTTCATAGTAGGATTTCTATGTGTGTAAGGGATGATGATGCTTATCTCTAGTTCTCTATTGTAAAAGGTTTCAGGGTCCTTTCAAAACCTATTTTTACCTTAATAAAAAACAATCCTAAATGGTAGAATAAGAACAAAAATGTTGTTAATGATGGAGTGGTGGAGGCCTAAAATATGAATGTTAAACCAACAATGTTTAATCTTACAAACAACCTACAAGAAAGCAAAGAGGCTAAGGTAATAAAAACAATACCACAAATAAAAAATGATATCAACAAGAACAAGTCATAGGGATCTAGGCCTAAGAGGACATTTACACCATTGGGAGAATCTGTTGAGATGGTTTTGAAGACTCTCTTGGATAACAAAATAATTTCTTTATCAGATTCAAACCCATGGGAACCGGAAGTAAAACCAAGATGGTGGAACAATAATGCCTATTTTTATTTTCACAAAAATAAAGGACACAAGACCAATGATTGTGTCAAACTCAAGCGTGTCATACAAGATCTCATTGATGGAGACAAGATCAAAGTAGAAGGGTACACATCTAATGAAGATCACACAACCTTTAATAAACCATTTCCCAAATATGAAAAAGGAGAAGCCTCTAAATCTCAAGGAAATGAAGTTAACTACACCTATTCCCCCATTGATAATGTGATCAACATGTTGAACATAAAAATTGAATCAATCAATGTGATCACTATCAAAGGTGTCAAGGACAAGTCAACACACTCAAATGTTGTAACACAAAGCCAAGAGAATATCACAATTAAAGGGGTGACTTCCTCATCCAAACAAGCAACTTCATCCAAACCACTTATTGTCACAATTCCAAAACCAGAAACATCAAGAAAAATGGTTCCCACACCATCCGCCAACTACAACTTGGTAGACCAATTGCAAAGAACCTCAGGTAAAAATTTTATATTTGAGTTATAAAAAATCTCTTCAGTGCATAGGGAATTTATTGAACAATCCCTATATACAACTAATGTTCCAAAGGACATAGATGTCAAATAAATCTAGGCAATGGTCAATCTAATATCAGCTCCACATTACCTCTCTTTTTTAGAAGAGGATGATAAATATTTGACTCATCCCCATAATTAGCCCCTACACATTGAAGTTTTGATCCACAAACACCATGTAAAATGTGTATTGATAGATGGAGGAACAGGTTTGAATATATGTACTCTCAACCTAGTCAAAGCATTGGGAATTTTAGAACACACAATTGATTCAAGGAGTAAGATAACCATCAAGGCCTATGATGAGGAGGAAAGGTCATCCAAAGGACTAGTTGTTTTTATCAAGTTCTTGATCTGCCATTGGCTTATAACATATTATTAGGGAGACCCTGGATACATGAAATGCAAGTGGTGCCATCTACTTACCACCAATGTATCAAATGCCCACCCAATGGAATAGAAGTAACAATTCCTACGGATTCAAGCTACACTTGTAACAACATCAAGGAAGATACACTAGTACATTTGACTCTAATTTTCAACCTAAATTTCTGACCATGCATTACATTTGTTTTGCTTGGTCAAAATATGGAAGGAAAACTTTGTTTTTTTTTAATCCATTCTCGTGTTGGTCAGAATTATGATAACCAGGACATTTTTTCGTAATTGTGACAAACACAATCAATATAACTTAAAAAAAAGGTTTCATTTCAATTCATTGTGATTATGCAGCAAAGAAGAGTTGAAGGAGGGCACGAATAGAAGGCACACACGTATGCGTTGAAGTGATTGAACGAACACCATTTGTGTGTGATCAAATGAAACGCAGATTTGTTTCAGACTTACACAAAATTAGGTTGGTATCAATGAATCCTTTATAGACTTACATGTGTTCTCATTCTATTTGTATTGTGTTTATTCGACATTAAACTATTTGTCAATTTGCAACAATAGGGGTTACAAAGTGCTGTTAGTTTTTAATTTGAGTAACCCAATAAGGGTTTCTTTGTTTCATATGAGATGAATAAATCACATATGGATTTTACGTGACAAACCTGGCAAATGAATCATGACAAACCTAGCATCTGCAGAGACATTGATTTAGTTTCAGCTCACCAATGATTTGGTTGCAATGAATGTCGATAGGAAATTTAAAAAATAGTTTGCAAACCTTCTCTGATGTTTGTCTTGGTATCATATGTATGTTTAATGGATTTGATTTACTTGGTTCAGAGTTCTATGTTTGCATTCCACATATCATACTGACTCTGGAAGTGGGCATTGGCAGAAGACTAGTGAATGATTCGTAGTATGCACAACATATACTTCTAAATTTATGATCCAGTAAAGGAAAATAATGCCCAAGCTTACTCCAATCCATAAAGTTATGGTCCCCACTAGTAACGGTGTCTTTTCCCAGAATTTGCCTAGTATATGGTATAAAAGAAATCGTCCAACAACAAACTACAATTTCATGATTGGTCTTTATATTAAATAGAATATCAAAGCTTCAGAAATTATGAATGGCATTCACTCCTTCTTTACAACCCACCAATAGGGGCAACTCAGTTTGCTTGCCTTATTCTTCTTGACCATAATTTTCTTAGCATTCATTTTCAACGTGATTAGCATATAAGGAGAAGCTTTGGATTTATGTTTTGGTATGCGTGCCTCAAAGCTCACATTGCTGTAATATTTCTCATTATCGCCCCATAATGTTAAGTTTTTAAGTCAAGCTCCTTGGCCCATATTTCAAGAGTGGGGCTTCACAAGAACCCAGGTTTCATAAGCACAAAATGTCCACCACTCATTGCATCTAGGTGATGCTCTCCCATGGAAAGCCTGCTTTAGTCAAAGGAATGCAAGGATGGATGATCTCCCAAGGACTCCCAATTCTTCGCCCCTATGAGAATCACCTAGATATTATGAGTGTTAAGTGTACCATTCATGCTCATGAGAGATGGGTTCTAGTGAGCCCCTACTCTTGAAATATAGGCCAATGAATTTGATTTAAAAACTATACAGTTAGTGCCTAATAAAACATTACATAATTTCATGTTGTGAAACCACCACCTACTTGATAAATCTAATTGATGTTAATGTATATTCTTTGTGGATTCTATAAGTTCCTCAAATAGGTAGAATTTCATCACTGGCTAGCTGATTTTTTAGATAGCTTGATTCAGTTTTTTCAATGTATATATAGAAATCTATCAGGTTAGTATGCTCGAAACTCAACTTCAAATTGCGAGTTTAATGTATGTATTTCCTATGTAGCTTTTTGAATTTATCAAAACAATAATGTTGTGGCAATATATCAGTAAGCTATTACCATAGTCTTTGAAGAACACTATAATAAAAGAAAATATTGTGGATATAAGATTGTAGACATAATGATGCTCTATAGATGAGATTTTCTCTTCTTTTTTTAAGATAGATATAATGAATTCTCATCTGCTAAGTGTCGCAAACATCCTGGAAACTTAGAAATGGCATCAGAAATGTGATACTGTCTTATTGTCTTGCCACTTGAAATGTGTTGTTAGAACTTAGACATATGACTTATAAATTACTATTATTGAAAACATCAGAATAAAGAAATGAGTAACACTGTTTATTAATTTTATGGCTTTTGGCACATCATACATTGATTGGTAGGTAAGAAGTTAAACTAAGATCAAAGACCAA
>MU225850.1:3543262-3555886 GCA_018584345.1 Thuja plicata
TGTCGATGTTGATGAACGTTGGTTAACAAAATGAGACATTGTGTTTGATGTTTTGACAAGACTGCTATGTTTTTGATGTTGATTCCAGCCAACTGTGGTAAAAAAAGAGACACACTGTGTTTACTGTTTCGACGAGACTGCTATGTGTTTGACGTTAATTCCAACCACCTTTGGTTGCAATTTCGGTGAATGTTGGTCTCTTAGATAAAAGGTTTGATCTACAATTGTTCCAGCTTCAAGCAATTTTTTTGGTGAAGATTTGGTCGATAATTCAACTACTAAGTAGGTCGATATGTCGACGATGGGTTTTCCTGTCAAATAAGCAATGAAAAAAGTTCAACAATAGTTTTGGTCGTCTATTCGACCAATGGGTGTAGAAAATTTGACTAATCCTCATCGAAAAATAGGGTAAAATTTACTAGTGATAGTATGGTTCCTCACAATAAGGAAGTTCCAAAAGATTCCCACCGGAAACCTCCAAAGCCATGGTGATGAGAAGCTTTGGAAAAATGTTAAAACTTGAAGAAACTAGCATGGGGGAATACAAATTGGATACAATGCCATCATTGGATAACATTCCCATATCTCAAAGATAATATGGGAGACCCTTCCCATAATTTGCACCTTCCACCTCAAAATAAAAATTTATTCATGAACCAACTGGTATGGTTAGAGCCACAGCCTCTCAAGAGGAAGAAAAGAAGGACAAAGAAGTCTTGGCATGGCTCTATAAAGGGGAGAAAGGAGAAAATGAAGTAAAACATGTTGAGATATCTCCCAAAAAATATGGAAAAGGTTATGATCTTCTCAAAATATTGGGATAAAAAAAGGAAGGAACCTTTAAAAGATAAAGGCAAGGGACTCATCGAGCCAATCCATATGGAATTCAGGCACACTAAGGACAACACAGGATTGGGTTAGAATAAAAACTCAAAACATCCTACCTCAAGAGATGGTCCAATATTAGATAGAGAAAGTGATGAAGATGAAGAAGAATCTAAACTCATACCCTGGACATATAAAATATTATTGCATATAGGTACTAAGAACCCGTTGTACCAAGCAGAATAGTATGTATCTACCTATCTAAGAGAAAAATCATAGCACCATATTCCCTTGTTGTCACAAACAAATGTCCAAGAATCATAAATAGAAGAGGAAGAAGTGGATAATCCTCCATAGTTTCAACAAGGATGAGAATACAATGAAGAAGCACATTTAGAACAAGAAGAAGGAGAAAGCAATGAAGAAGAAGCAAGTAGTGAAAACAATCTTGAAGAGCTACCTTATATGAGACAAAAACAAAGTGAACATCCTAATTGGGGGAAATTTGTGACAATTTCACATGTCTTGGATTTACCCCACTTAGATCCACAAATGGCCAATAGGGTGCACCAGATAACTATTGTTGAATTTCTAAATCGATCTAATGACAATATCTCAGACTCGCATGATTATGAATGAGATCAAATGTTTGATGCTACCATGGATATTGAGATAGATGTGATCCATAAATTTGCACCTTTACTGGAAAGGGGAGAAAGTTCTAACATTAACCATAATACAAATATTGTCACAGAATTGGATAAGGTGGTGATACCTAGTTAAATTGATGCAGAAACAAACATCTTAATTGGAATTGAGGGGTAGCAAAGGATATTAGACATATTTGATAGAACAAGGGAGAGAGAAGAAATAGAATGCTCAAATTCTAGGTCACTAGAGTTAGGTTTGCATAACACTAATAATGACGATTCGACTCTTAAATATCCTAACAATTTAGAAGATAACTTAATAGAACTTGTCTTATAAGTTAATAGTTTTGACACTAACACGATGCTATCCTTAGAATCCTCTAAATCCCTATCCTTGGTAAACTGTGAACTAATTTATTGGACCGAATCAGAGCCTACAATCATAATGAACTTTCCTAATGAATACACTTTAGCCTACTATGTGAATTCTTGTGAACCCTATCCTTATTCCACCAATGAAAGGAGTGTGAGTATGATAGAGGAGGATATCAAGTTTATTATTCCAAAATTGAAAAGTAAAAGAAGAAAAGAACTAATGTTGAAAACTATGTTGTGGCAGTATCAAATTCTAAAAATGTAAAAATAAAAGATGTATCTAATGGTGAAAACCTCTCAGAGGCACCAAAGGATGAGATTCTTGATATTCTCCCCAAACACTTCAAAGAAAGATCTCCAGTGCTCATAGAACCAAAACAACCAGTCAATTTGGGAACAACTAAGATTCCTCAATTTTTCCATGTGGCACAATCCTTATCAAAGGAAGAAAAGGTACAGTTTACTGAATTCCTTAAAGAGAAAAATATCAACTTTGCATGGTCCTATTTTGATATGCCTGGAATAGATTCTAAATTAATAATGCATCACTTATCTATAGCTCTTGGGATAAAACCTCTCAATCAAAAATTAAGAAAGATGCATCCACATGTAGCATTATTGGTAAAAGTAGAGCTAGAAAAAATCTTACAAGATGGATTCATAAGGGCCATTTCTTATGCAGGATTGATTTCTAATGCAATCCCAGTTTCTAAAGCAGACAAGTCTATCAGATTTTACACAAAATGCAGGGATTTAAACTAAACTTATATAGATGTGGTCTTGATGGAACACTACTTATGTGTTTATAACAAGAAGATTTTAATCGTACATTAAAAGAGGTTCATGAAGGTGTGTGTGGATCTCACTCGAACAAGTTTTCATTAGCTAAGAATCTTCTAAGGGTCAGGTACTATTGGCCTACAATGGAGAAAGATGCAGTTCAGTATGCCAAAACATGTCAAAATTTCTAAAAACATGGAAATATTATCCATGCTCTAGCCAGGGAGCACATACCATTTATCACACATTGGCCATTCTAGAAATGGGCCTTTGATCTTGTTGGACAAATATATCCCAATTCTTCAAGTGGACACAAATACATCATCACAGCAACTAAGTATTTCAAAAAGTGGGTCGAAGCAGTGTTGCTAATCAAAGCCACTAGAAAACAAGTAGCTATGTTCATCTTCAACATCATATGTAGGTACGAGATACCCTCATCTATTGTAATAGATAATGGGGGCAGTTCAAGAACCAAGACATTGAGGACCTTTGTACAAATTTTCACATTGCTCAGTATTTTTCTTCAATCTATTATCCTCAAGGTAATGGACAAGATGAGGCTTCAAACAAAAATATTCTAAAAATATTACACAAAACTGTGATCAAATCTAGTAGAGATTGAATTTACAATTAAATCCAACACTATGGGCTTATAGAACAAGCATCATAAAACCAACATGATCCATGCCATTTGCTCTTGTCTATGGTGTAGAGGTAGTATTACCAATTGAAGTAGAAATCCCTTCTTTGGGAGTATCCCTCAAAGGTCTTGTAACAGATGAACAATACCGCATAGATAGGGTACAAGAATTAGAGATACTGGATGAGTGTAGACAACAAGCGTTCGATCACCTAAAATTCTATCAGAAAAGGATGTCAAAGGGGTACAACAAGAAAGTAATTCCATGAAAGTTTCAAGTGGGATATCTCGTTCTCAGAGAGAATCTTAAGAATCAACCAAATAGAGAATAAAAAGGCAAGTTTGAACCCAACTGGCTGGGGCCTTATGTTATCACAATAGTTTTCAAGACAAGATCTTATCAGCTAGCTACACCTGAAGGAGATGTTCTTCCTGATCCTATCAATAATCTACACTTGAATCATTTTTATGCGTAACATCTAGCTGAAGGGCTTGTACAACAAAATTGATAGAGAGAAAATACCAAAAAATGATCCTGAAGAAACTCAAAAATAGTGAAAAACACAAAAATAAAAAATAGTGGAAAAAGTCCTGAAAAAAGGTATCCTTGGTGAAAACCTGGCAAACAGGCACCTTGATACTAAAAAAAGAGAAAAAGAGAAAAAAGTACAAACAAATTGAAAAACAAGAAAAAGTGCCTTGGCAAATAGGTGTCTTGGTAGCAAAAATAGAAATTTGTCGAGTGGTGAAAACCTGGCAAACAACGTCACTTGTAATATGTGCTCCATCTATCAATGCATTGCTTGCACCTATCCTTCACAGTCATTTCTTTGACATCAGTTGAACCTGGTCCCTTCAAGAATGTACTTTCTTTGGTTGGATTCTATCTATATTTGCATCTTAGGATAGACATTTGGCACTGGGTGCATCTCTGCTAGCATGTTCAGTCGATGATTGTTGGTTGTTGTGTCATCCTAGGTCCTAGTCTAGGAAATTTTGCCACCACAAACAGTATTTCTTCAATACTTGAATCAAAACATCATTATCACTATCACAAAAAAAGGTATTTCTTAAACACCACCTACCTTTAACAAACTTCATACTAGTGCTTCTTGACACTTTAGTCATACTAGTGTTTCCAAATTCTTTAATAAAACATTGCTTCTCAACACTCCATTGGATTTCCATTGCTGACATTGTTTATCTCACTAACTCAGACATAGATATACGTTGCTAAATCCAATATTTATTTGATGATTTATATGATATGGTTGAATGATGAATTAAAGGTGTTCCTAAACACCACATAAACACATATAGGATGATCTTGATTTGATCATGGCTCTTTTAATGTGCCAATGATGTTTCAAACTAGGGGCATATAAGTGGTTATGAATTTTCTTTGTCTGATTATCAATTGTTGTTTTTTATGTCTTCTGAGTTACTCCATGACGTCTATTAAATGACAAAGAGTCACAAGGACATGGGGCATAACATTTTCTTGGTTTTCTCCTTGTGGTGATTGCTTCAATGACCCTACAAAACTTCTCCTAATCAGGATGTTTATGATAAGATCTTCCAACATGAGTGGATAGCTGCATATATCTTGATCCTTTTATGTGTAAGCTACGGTCATGTTGAATCAACTTCCTTGTCTGTTTCTAATCAACTTCTAAGTAAGGTGTACAACACATTATGTACCCAAGGATATGGACATTAAAGGTCATTGTGGGTTACATATATTATATAACACACAAATAGAAGACAATTGTTAAATCCAAAGGAGATAATTGACAAGTCATCCTAGCCTCTATGCCTTGATGCTTAGGTTTATTTTCAAAATTGCATCTGATTAAGGTAGTATTCATACTTTCATGATACTTTCATGGTATCAATGACAATTTTACTAACCAATGATGTATGTTACACAAACACCCTATGTTGATAAAATGCCACGTGTAAAAAAAGATCATAGATAGTCCTAGAGGTTTACATTTAGTTGCATTTAAGTTTGCATGGCTCATTTGGTAGTATACGTACTTGAGCTCAAAATGTTTTCCTGTTTCATTCAAATCCAAGTTGACTACTTAATCTATGTATTGATATATTCTTGTCATTGCACAACGAAATTACATTCATTTTGTATTCATAATGGGAAAGTGAAAAACCAAAAAACATAAATCATTCAAGTATCACATTTCTACATCCTAATTGAATCCATACATATATTTGCATTAAGAAAATCTCAAAAACATACACCATAGAATCATTTAAAACATCTATATATCAGTGAAAAGAAAAGAGCATAAATGATGTCAGCACATGAACATAAATCTAAATCATCACAAAGACCAAGTACATCTTCAAGTATGAACCAATCTAATCATTTATCACATACATCAGCTATCAAAAGGAAAAAAAATGCAAATATCAGAATCAGAAGATGTCATCTTGTCTTTGTTCATTGCAGTTTTGTTTGTGTTCATTTGGGTAGGGTCTATAAGGATGCCTCTTTTGACCAGATTTTTCTCACAGCGAACTCCTCGTTCGATGAGTTTCTTTAAGTTGGGAGCCAATTGCAATTCTGTGGTGACATATCTAAGATTATATTTCCAACGAACATGACTATGAGGTCTTTCTTAGGCACATCATATGTTATTCTATTTGTAGTGTTCCTCCACCTTTTTAGGAATTTC
The DNA here is from genome assembly GCA_018584345.1 of Thuja plicata. Taxonomy (NCBI): domain Eukaryota; kingdom Viridiplantae; phylum Streptophyta; class Pinopsida; order Cupressales; family Cupressaceae; genus Thuja; species Thuja plicata. Next base: position 3,549,232 of record MU225850.1, read on the forward strand.
AGAAAGGATTCTCCATCTTTTTTTTTAATGTCACAGAGGTCCTTGATGTTGACCTTCCGTTTAATATTGTGATGGAAGTGAGCAATGAATTTTTTGGCCAACTCTCCCCAAGACAAAATGCCATGAGGTAAGTGTGAGAACCATTCCACTATTGGTCCGGCTAGACTCTGCAGGACCAGTTGCATTAGTTACATTTCATCATGTGCAACCTCAATGCAACTAGCAAAGAACTCTCTGATATATTATACAGGGTTGGTGCTCCCTTTGTGTTTGTTGAACTTGGGTAATGAGAAATGAGTGGAAAACAGAGACATGTGAAATGAATGATCAAAGAGGTATGGGTACAAATCCTCTACGGTGTAGGACTTGGTTTTCCCCTTATTATGCATGTCCATCATTTGGGTTTGTAGACTTTGCACTTGCTAGATTAACATGTCTTTCTGAGATTGAGAAACATTGGTGACATTGAATTTTTATGTCATGGTAGGTATGAGGCTACGCCTTTGTGTCCCTTGAGTTGGGACATATGATCTAGTCCTTGGGACTTGATTTGGTTCCCAAGTGTGTGATTCTGATGCTGGGGCATTTGATTGGTCCAAGATTGATTATGTTGTGGTTGTTGTTGGGATTGTTGGGTTTGTTGGGATTGTTGTTGCTGTTGGGTTTGTTGTGATCACTGTAGAAGAAAAGGTGTAGCCTTGGGTGGAAGTTGACTAAAATTCAGACCCACAAAGATGGATCCCTATGGGAGAGAGGTATTGAGCCCAAGGCTAGTAGGGATTGACCATAGTATAGGAAAAGTTGCAAAAGGCTTTCTCCTTGTTCGTGGTATTGATGACACAGCATGAGAGCTTGATTTAAAAGGCCAGGAGGCTGAGGCTTGAGGTACACTAGTGACCATGGGTCCAGTTAGTTGGGATCCTGTCATGCTTTATGTGGAGGATGTGCTAGCTTGATTTGTAGAGATAGTTTGATTCAACACAGTCTGTGCTGGTGTCATTGTCATCAATGATGCAAAGACTTGGGATATTACAGGTTCTGTTTGAGAGGGTCGAGTTGTGTTTTGACCTGCGAGAGGGTTCTCGGGCCATATTGTTGATACATTAAATTTGGTGGGGAGTTTGACTCCCATCTTAATCAACATGGCTAAGAATCATTCAGGATTTCTCTCTACAACAACATCAACAACCTATGAAGAATAGGCATCTTGCTCTATGTCTCTGAGCTCCTCTTCTGTGACATCATGGAATAGTGATGGTCTATGGGGGTTCTCAATGAAAAGAGAATGACTAGTGTTTCTGAAAGGGTCTTCCTCTCGCTCTTGTTCCCACAGGGAAAAATGAATGATATAAGACTCATTGGGTTGTGTCCTAGCCTTCGACCTAGTCTAAGGTCCTCCATAAGGTATCCAAATTTTTTGACTTAAACAAGTGATATAAAGAAAAAAAAAGGATAACCTTTCTAGGAGAGTCCGAGTTATGTTTGGACAAGGGTAATTCTAGGGACAGATTGTGATTTCTCTTGATCCCAAATACTTGGTGATGTAAGAAATATGATTCTTTGACTATTACCTTGGACAAAGCCACTAAGAGAGATTGATGATATTTGAGATAAAAGGATCAAGATAATCAAGTCTGAAATTTTGAACTAACAATGTTTACACAATAATTGTGCTTTAAAAGAAGGATGATCTTTAATGTTTAGAGATTCACGCAATATTCTTCACATTTTTCTGGGATGTAGACACTAATATTTTACACAAAATGGGGAATCTTTCCAAGGTTTTCAGGAAAAAATAGATGTTCAGAGTTCCTGCTTAAGTGTGGCAAACTTCCAATGATTGCGGAAAAGTGATGGGTCAACTACGGTAAATAATCACCTATTGACGTAATTAAAGGTTCAAACGCGGCAATAAACAAGTCGATTGTGGTACAATTCCATCAATTGAGGTAAGATGTGGGCAATTACGGAAAAAAGGAGACAATCTAAAAAAAGATCTCAAATTGGTGTATCTGTCTGATAAAAAGTTGATTTTTGGAACAAGGATTCTGATTGCAGAATAGGTTTGATGTTGACAGCCTAGACGTCAAACACGTTGGACTCGTTTTGATAGTTTTTTTATGTTGGTTTTGCATTTTTGGAAGCTGATCATACAACAAGCACAATAGACAATGTGTTTTATAATCTAGCACGAGTCTTGAGACAAGGACAAACAAATTAATTTAGGTCAAATTTGGCTTCAAGATACAATGTTATAGGCCCAATGCTTGAATGTTCGTTAGCTCGCATAGAAAGTGTCACACCACTAGGACATGAAGGTCCACAACATAGGCACCTGTGTTTTTTTGATTGCTAGATATTGTTGTCGTGCTAGTGAAGATCTCTTTCACTAACACAATATCCTAGAACACATTTTTGGGAATCTTGGGGGGAAATTCTGCAACCCCTTGCACTATAATAAAGTATTTTTTTCGAGGTGAATCGGGTAGGCCTCTATTTAAAAAGGTTGTAGTAGGATCTGTGATGTCTATCCAATTGGTATGTACATGTGTGACTCACTTAATAGGCTAGTTGACCATGCTAGCTACTAAGGGATATTCACCCAATCCAGGCTGTCATCAACACACCTCGCTCAAGCTTGGCTAGATATAAAATGGAACTTTGGTTCGCGTCTTGTTTATATACCGATCGGAGGGATTACCGGTTTAAGGTCATTCTCCGATGAAGAAGCACATTCCCTAGACAGGCCTTTCTAAAAAGTATAAAGTTTTTTAATCTAACAGATTTGTGCAAGCGCAGCAATGACCCAAGACACAAGGTTAATCGATTAAACCCCAAAATTTCAAGTGTGAACTAAGCTAATCATCCATACAAGCACAAATGTTCAATTTTAAGCCCAAAGTAGATGATGATTTTCTTGTTCAATTTTAATGCACCAAATTGAATTTTTTTTTTTCCTTTGTTCAATTCTTAACCACCATGTCAATTTTAAACTCCAAATTGGAAAAAATGAGGTTCAAGATGTTTGCATGCAATGTTCGTTTTAAGCACCAAAAACACAAATGAATGAATTTTAGGTTGCTTTGTTAACTGTTTCCTTGCCACAAGCTGTCAAAAAATTATTAGTACTAAAATCTCCTAATCAATAATTGAATAATGTCCAGCAACTCTGGGATTGTTAAGATTATTAAGGCTAATGGTAACCTTGCACTTTGCTGTGAAACGTTTGATAGAATCAAGATACATGTTGTAAGCTTCATTGTGATCTTCTGTTGCGATTGCCATGATGGCTATTTGTTGTGTGCAGTAGTTAGTGGTCATTCTTATGGAAGCTCTTCATGATCTATCACCCATGATGCATCTGATTATCCTCTTGGCCATTAGTCATTTGGTCAATCCTACACAGAAACTGAGAAAATAATCTGATTTGAACAAAAAATAGTGAATTTGAATCAAATATGCAATGAATCTGTCAATTGAAGTAAAGTTCTGGCAATTGCAGCAAAGTTCTATCAGATGCGGCTAAATTATCCTGATTGCATTAAAGTACTTTCGATTGCAGAAAGATGCTAGCGATTGCGGGACAGATCAGTCAATTACAGTAAACGTTGCTTAATAGAGGCAAAATGATATCAATTGCAGCTTAGATCGGTCAATTGCGGTACAATGCAAGAAAATAGAGAATTGAATAATGATAGAAAAGAAATGTGAAACCCTCAAATTGATTGTGGCATTAAACCAGTCGATTGCAGTAAAATACTAGCGATTGCGAAATTACAATTATATAAAAAAAAACACAAAAAGGAAAATCTGCAGTCGTACGGCCAAGGCCAAAAAGTGTTGTCTGTCATCTGCAAGTGATATTTGGGCTATTTGATTCACGTCGGGTTCACCAAAATGTCGTAGGCTCAGTCCTGTTCCAAGCTCAAATTAACGAAGGGTTAGTAGCACTGATTTGCAATGTGGGAAAGATCAAACAACTACTACTAAGAACAATAAAATAACAAGCAATCAAGGAGGAATACAAACAAATGCAAAATAAATAAAGCTCAAATCTTCTATTGTATCTCTCTACTCCTTCTGAAACATTGTGTGTGTGGTGCTCAGTATTGGTATCGACAGTGTCTATGACTTGGGAGCATCGAGTACATGATATTGAATGTGATCGCAAGAATGCTTTGAATGCCTTTAGCAATAATCCTGCAGAGTAAGGGCACACGAAAGCTTGAAATCCTGGATCCTTCGAATGGTTATGAAGGGTTGATTATATAGAATATTGAAAATGATTTGAATGGTTGAGATTAATCCCAAAGATTAGAGAATGAATAGTTTAGATCAAAAGGAACTGGAGAAGTAATCAGTAAACTCCACCTCTTCAACTAGGAGAGAAGAGGTGATGTTTTAGTTAATTGAGGAGCAACCAATGAGCTCCACATCTTCAACTTGGAGAGAAGGGATGATGTTTTAGTTTAATTGAGGAGCAACCAGTAAAATCCACCTCTTCAACTTATAGAGAAGAGATAAAGTTTGGTTAACTAAGAAGCAACTAGTAAACTCCACCTCTTCAACTTGGAGAGAAGAGGTAATGTTTAGTTAATTGAAAAGTTGATCATGAGTTACCTTTTGAACTTGAGAAAGGATTTAATTGAATATTTAATTAATTTTTGTAATTAAAGTATTCAACATGTGAGATAATTGAATTCTTTTTGTATTTAGAATTGAATTATTGATTGAAATTAAACTAATTTAATTAGAAGAATTAATTAATAATTCTAAATATTTAAATTTAAACTTTAAGAAATTGAATTTAATTAATTAATGGAGATTAATCAATTAAGGTTAATTAATTAATTAAAATTAATTATTTAGTTAATTTTGGGGATTTGATTAGATGATTTGGGAGATGAATTTAGAAGAAAATTGATGATTAATTAACTATTAAAAAACTATTAATTAATAGATGAAAATTAGTATTTGTAATGTAAGGTTGCAAGCATGTCCATTTTAGGGTGTCTAAAATATGTATGTATGTATGTATACATATGTATGTACACACACACACACACACATGTATGTATGTACATACGCATATACATACATAAATTCCTATGGAGGGATAGCCTACACAAGCTACAAGCTTCTCACTAAAGCATGGGAGGGATTGCACCCCTCCCAACAAGCCATGACAATATGCCATGGTTATTGAGAGGTCATGTCCCTCCTCCCCTCTATGGGAGATGTGGCATGGAAGTCACACCTCCATTCATTTTTTGTTTATTACAAAATTCATTTTGATCAAATTTTGCTAAAAAAATGCCTATAACATGACAACAAAAATAGATAAGTTTCTATAAAAAAAAATGTAAATTAAGTTTTAATTTAACAAATTTTATCAATAAATTTTTGTTAAAAAAAAGGATTCCTACAAAATATTGCAAATATAATTTTTTTACCCAATTAAATTAAAACAATAGAGAGATGCAATCTTCCATAGACCTTATTCTTCCATTAACGATTTATAAATCTTGAAAACATAACAATATAAAGAAAAAGATCTTCAAGTTGCAAAAATAAATAAGACCCTGTATATAGAATTTTCAATTATTTTATCCTTTTGATTTTAGAGTTAATATCTATAAATAAAATAAATAAATAAATAAAATCAAAACTTTGTTAAACATATTTTTTTAGCTTATAAGTTGTATTTACAAACATACTTGTGTACTTGTGGATGTAGAAGAAAAATATCAAATTTTAAAATTACAATGTCCTTTTCCCTTGCAACATGCAACCACAAAACTAAAAGAGACAAGATATTTAAGATTAATAAAAATCTAAAACACATCAAAGAAAATAAGAAATCAAATCAAATCATAAATAATGAAGAATGGATAAGCTTGGATTACTCAAAGCTAATTCTCTTCATCCTACAATCTTCCATCTGGTCAAAAAAGTAAACGAAAATGAAAAGTTTAGGACTTAGATATTGTAAATAGACTCTTGTTTTATATTAGGGTGTGATTTAAATTAATTTAGATTTTTTTTTCTTATTATGGCTTGTAAGTGGTAAATTTAAGTGCGATTAACTAGCATGTTTATTTTAAGACTACATTATTATATTTTTTATTAGTTCCTGCCATGGCAGGATAACTATTGGCAAGGGCTAAAACCGTAAACAGTGATTAATTGTTCCGTTCAGTGCCAATAACATTGCTTTATTTTTCTTTGCTATTTTTATCTTCAATGTTTGTTAAGGAAAGATGATCGAGCTTTAGCTGTTACCTGTGTAAAATGGCCGCTGGCACATTTCCTTTGGCCAAATCGGAGGCTTCATAGGTTTCTAGAGAATGCCAGAGAGAGTGGTAGTGTCCCGATGCAAGAGAAGGCGTGAGTTTCCAAGTTTTGAATTAATTATCTCTGCAACTTTACAGAGCTTGGTAATCGTTCAAAACTAACAATAATTTTTTCATTTTATCCCAGCACACATCTGGCTCATGGAGTGGAACGTGGCATTTCTAGCCGATAGGATTTTAACTGGGCCGCAAAAAAATAGGAAAAACAAACGCATTATTGCAGTCATACATGCAAGCGTTAACTAGTGATTAAAACAGTTTTTTCCAACCCACCAGAAACTCTCTTTTCCTTCTATATATTT
>MU225850.1:3575913-3587455 GCA_018584345.1 Thuja plicata
CCCTCTTTGAATTGATGTGCGAGCAGTGCATTGATTCAAAGAATAGTCTGATGCCTGAAGCACAGAAGAATAGATTTCAAAAATTGATGATGCAAAGATCGATTGATGAAGATTTCAGAGCCATCTCCAAGACAAAGCTTAACTCTCTGAAGTCTAGGTTAGATTGCCAAGATGCCGGTCGAGTAGAGTTTTCAAGGGTCATCTTCAGAATGAAGCTTGATCCTCAGGGATCTGGGTTAGATTTCCCTGATACCTAATAGATTAAGATTTGGAGAATCATCTCTAGAATGAAGCTTGACTCTCAGGGATTCGAGTTAGATTTCTCAGATACCTAATAGATTGATATCTTTCAAAAGATTGTCCCTAGAATGAGGCTCAACCTTCAGAAGTCAGGGTTAGATTACCCCGATACCTGTCCCTAAAAAGATAGTCAATAGAGATTTTTAGGAATATCTCCAAAAGGAAGCTTAGTCCCCCAATATCCAAGTTAGATTTCCCAGACACTGGTTAGATCAAGTTTCAGAATCATCTCCAGAATGGAGCTTGATTTTCAGGAGTCAGGGTTAGATTTTCCCAATTCCTAATAGATGAGTTTTCAAGAATCATCTCCAGAATGAAGCTTGATCCTCAGGGACCTGAGTTAGATTTCTCAGATACTAGATATGAGATTTTAAGAACCATCTCCAGAACAAAGCTCGATCCTCAAGAATCTGAGTTAGATTGCTCAGATACTTTAATAGATTGAGATTTCGAGAATCATCTCCAGAACAAAGCTTAATCCTTAGGGATCCAGGTTAGATTTCCTTGATACCTAATAGATGACAAGATGTAAGGAACATAGATGCCCTTAGTGATTGTGGAATATCCAATTTTTACTATGAAGTACAAAAATTGACCATGCCCCAAGTGATGAGATGCCCCTAGCAATGAGGAATTTTGAAAATCATATCAGATTGATTGGAAATAGATTCAATGATGTAATCATCCTACCCCCTCAGGAGAAAAATGGAAAGATGACATGTCTCAATGGTGATTGAGAGTGAGAGATTGCATATAGAGGTTGAATCGAAGATCAAGAAGAACTTGAGAATAGATTACAGAAGAAACTGGAAGATCCAAAATCAATTTTGAGTGATTTCGAGGTTTGGTTGACCAAGTTTGCCTAGGGTTGACTAGAGTAGACCAGAGTTGAATTTTAATGAAAAGAGTCAAAGATTTGAGAAAATGTTGATAGGAGGAGATTCTGACAAGAAAGCGTCATCAGAATGTCGACTGCACAAGCGTCCGATCACGTCGGTCCAAAAAATTTTAAAATACAATTTTGAGCTATATAGGAGTGTTAGATTTTGATTTTGATCCTAAAATGGATTGAGCATATAGCTGAAGATAGAGAGAAAGGATCAAACACTTGTGTAACGTGATGAATCCAGGACATTGAAGAAGAACCCCTTAATGTACAAATCCAGGAGAACGCAATGAAGTGAGCATCGAATTGCTGCCACAATGCAAGTCTAGAATGAAAATGCAATCATATGCTAGATGCAATCCCTAGGACATGGTTGTGAGACCCATCATATAATCATCATCATTGAGAATTTTTGGAACATCGGAGTCGATACAATCCTTACTGGTGCCACTGCGACCATGAGAATATGAATATGACTTTCATCGGATAAAATGTAGGAAACAAATATAAGAACCAAAAAGCCAAGATGACCTAAACATTGTTTCTAGTTGATGTTGTAAGAGTACACCAGTATCAAGACATTCAAAGCCAAGATGACCATGAGTGTGATCGTGTGTAAACAAATAGAGCAATAACAGTCAAGGAGATAGTACCGACCTCACCATGGCGTACAAATAAACAAGATCGAGGGATGTGAGGCTTTTCAACCTTAGTGCGGGAGCTCTTATCACATCCACCCTATTTATTTGATGTTGCCAGATCATAGGGACTACACAAACAAGCAGTAGAAAAAGAAAATATCAGCGAAATCCATGAGAACAGATAGCATACAAAGAAAGATTCAATCATAGCTCAGCCAATTTCAAAGTTTTCGAATATGTATGTGTATAAGGGTGTTGAAAAATGCCATTGTGCTTGCGAGTGCATTGTGTTTGATTGTTATTGATAGATGTTTACGTTTGATATCCAATTTGTGTTGAAAAAAATAGATGTGTCCAAAGATAGTGTTGGGAAACACTATTTGGATTGGGGTGTTGAGAAACACCAGTTTGTGTCAGTAGCGAGTTGTCCTGCAGAAGTGACAAGATTACTGACTCGAATGTAAACCAAAGATGTGATAAAATTGGGGACCCATGCCCCCAAGTAACGATGACTGACTTGACATATGTTGTGAGGAAAAACTAGATTTGGTTGCCCCTAGGCGTATGACGTTGAATCAGTATCAAGTCAGGAGGGTTCGCAAAGGAACCAAAGTGTCACGAAAGTGACTGAAATCTTTGTACAAACTAAAGAAAAGAATCGTCAAGATTGAGTATCGATAGATAGATCATGTGAGTATAAATCCAACTATAATAGATGCAAGCAATATCAATAGTGCAGTGACACTAGACAGACACAGTGAGAACCATTGGTGATTGATGCGAGAGAGATTCTCGAGTGAAGAGATCGTAGCAATAGCTAGGCATTAGCAGGAAGATGCAGTGAGAACCACTGGTGACTGATGCAAAGAGTAATAGGACCGTTCCCCCTAGACTAGGAAGGTTGCCCCGAGAGTATGACCAGTTTCAATCCATGTAAGTTGGTATCTTGACGGGAACTAAGAGCATGCAGAAAAGCAAATGCAAGTAGGAAAGCAGAAAAGCAAATGCATAAAGCCAAGTGGTGCTGCAATAGATATAGCAATGTGGAACAAGAGGTGCCTGTTTACCAGGTTTTCACCTTCTTGGTAGAAATTCTTTTTTTGCTACCATGACGCATGTTTGCTAGGTTTTCATCAATGGCAACTTTTTTTCTTTTTCTCCTTTTTTGTATTTTTCAATTTTTTGTTTATTTTTTTGTATTTTTGGAATATATAATTTTTTTGGAGATACATTAAAGCACCTATCGCTAGGTTTTCACTAAGATGATCATTTTTTTAGGACTTTTTACAATTTTTAGAATTTTTTCAAGACTTTACTATATACATGAGCATACTGAAGATGTCTCAGCTGTAGAACCGTTTTAGATGAAGAGCGTTGATGGGCTCTTTGAGTTGCTCTCCTTTAGTAGTGGAAATTTGATAGGTGCCAGACCCAAACACTATAGTGAAAAAATACGGACCAAGCCAATTTGGTTCAAATTTTCCCTTCTGGATCCGATGTTGTTGATTCTTAGGGTTCTCTCTTAGAATGAGGCCACCTAGTTGGAAGTCCCTTGGTCGAACCTTCTTGTTATAGCTCTTGGACATTCTTTTTTTCTATGCTCTAAGGTGATCGAATGCCACTTGCCGACGTTCATCAAGTAGTTCTAGCTCTTGTAGCCAAGATATTCTGTTATCATCATCAGTAATGAGGCCTTTCAGAGAGACTCGTAGAGAAGGAATCTCAACCTCAGTTGGTAACACAATATTTTCTCCATAAACCAAAGCATAGGGCGTATCCCCTGTTGGTGTTCTTATGCTTGTCCTGTATGCCCAGAGAGCTGGATTGATCTGGAGATGCCAATCTCGTCTAGATTTGTGAACTGTGCGATGCAGGATTTTAAGGATTGTCTTGTTTGATGCTTCTGCCTATCCATTACCCTGAGGATAATAGATGGAAGACCAATGTTGAGTAATTTTAAACTTAGAGCATAGCTCTGTCAAATCCTTGTTTTTGAATTTCCCCTCATTATTAGTGACTATTGCTGAGGGTACACCATACTTGCAGATGATGTAGTTGAGAATGAACATAGCTACTAATTTTCCATTGGCAATGGTGAGAGGGACTGCTTCCACCCACTTGGTAAAATAGTCTGTAGCTATGATGATGAACTTACGCCCATTTGAGGATGAGGGATAAATCTGACCCACCAAATCAAAGGCCCATTGTTGAAATGGCTAGAAAGTATTGAAGGGAATAAGCTCCTTAGCTGGAGCATGAATCAGATTACCATGTAGTTGACACTATTTGCAATACTTAGCAAACTGTGTAGCTTCTTTTTCCATATCTGGCCAATAGTAACCGGCTCTAATAAGTTTATGTGCCAGTGTCAGAATATTAGAGTGAGACCCATAGATGCCTTTGTGTACCTCTACTAACGCATGTTTGGACTCATTGGGTTCTAAACACATAATAAGGGTACCATCTAGACCGCGCCTATACAAGTCATTGGCGATGATGACAAACTGTGAAGCACTATGGATTAAGTGACGTTTCTCTTTCCGGGTGTAAGTGTCTAGAACAATCTAGTCACGAAGGTAGGAGTAAATATGATGGTAGCGGGATGAGTCATGTCCAATGATAGAACAGATCATCTGGGACTCAGGGGAATCATATGCTGGGTGGCATAATGTCTCCACTAGGAATTCATGTCAGAAATCATTTTCTGGCATTTGTAGCATGGAAGCAAGAGTAGCCATTTCATTTGCCGCTTTATTATCTGCCCTTGGAACTTGTTGAAATGTGATGTGAAAAAAATACTTTCTAAGGTCATCAACGAACCATTTATAAGGCACCAACTTGTCATCTTTTTTCTGATAGATATCATTTACTTGATTGATGACTAACTGTGAATCTCCAAGGACATTGAGCTCGTCCACTAGCCACTCAAGGGCGATCTTCATACCATTGATCAAGGCTTCGTACTCTATAATGTTATTTGTACAAGGAAACAACATCTTGTATGATTTTGGTAAAGAGTACCTTTGAGGTGTCCCAGCACCTGATCCCTATTGGGTAAATGAACCATCAAAGAACATAGTCCAAGATCGATGTGTGAGAAGTAATATGGACTCATCTAGAAATTCAATGTTCAATGGTTGATGGTCTACTAGAGGTGCTTCTGCTAATTGATCTGCAATTGCTTGCCCCTTGATGGCTTTTCTTTCTACATACTCAATATCAAATTCACTGAGAAGCATGACCCATTTGGCTAGTCTATGTGTGAGGGTAGCTTTACTGAGAAATTATTTCAGAGGATCAATTTTAGCAATAAGGCGTGTAGTATGAGCCAACATGTAGTGTCGCAGTTTTTGTGAAGAAAATACCACTGCGTGGCAAGCCTTCTCTATGATAGAATAGTTTGCTCATATGAGACCAGAGTTCTACTAATGTAGTAGATAGCCCTTTCTTTGTTGTTCTGATCTTCTTGGGCTAATAAGACACCCAGTGATGTATCTGTGGCAGAGATGTAAAGTATAAGTGGCTTCCCATGAATAGGAGGCATCAATATTGGCGGGTTCGCAAGATATTGTTTGATTTGTGTGAACCCCTCATCACATTCCTTGTTCCATTGGTAAGTCACACCCTTGTGTAAAGTCTTGGTGAATGGTTGGGACTTGTCCTCCAGTTTTGAGATGAAGCACCAGATAGACAGTAATCGGCCTTGAAGTCCTCTCATTTGTCTGATATTCTTTGGTGGTGACATTTCCATGATAGCTTGAAATTTCTTAGGGTCCACTTCGATGCCTTTTGTAGAGATGATATAACCAAGCAGTTTTCCAGATGTTACGCTGAATGCATATTTCTTAGGATTAAGCCTCAAAGTAAACTGTTCCATGTGATCTAGTATAGGACCTAGATCTACAAGGTGTTTCTCTCATTGCATGCTCTTAGCTAGAGTGTCATCAACATAATATTCCATTGTTTTATGCATTATGTCATGAAATATGGTGGTGACAGCTCTTTGATATGTAGCACCAACATTTTTGAGTCCAAAGGGCATGACATTCCAATAGAAAGTACCCCATGCACATGTGAAAGAAGTTTTCTCTTGGTCCTCTAGCGTGATCTTTATCTGGTTGTAGCCAGAGAAACCATCCATTAGCGAGGACATTTCATACCCTGCTGTCATATCTACAATCATATCAATATTGGGCAATGGAAAATTGTCCTGAGGACATGCCTTATTTAAGTCTCTGAATTCTGTGTATAATCGGATAGATTTGTCATGTTTTGACACTGGAACAATATTAGAGATCCATTCCGCATAGTTAATTGCTCTGATAAATACTGCTTTAAGAAGTTTCTCCAATTTAGTTTGATGAGTAGAGCCACATGTGGATGCATTTTCCGAAGTTTTTGTTTGACAGGCTTGACGCTTGGTGTAATGGACAAATGGTGTTGTGATGTGTTATTATGTATCTTGCAAGTATACTGCACACAAACACTCAATAACTCATTATATCCAAGGTTAGTAAGATCAATTCAATGAAAAACATAGAAAACCTTGAGAAATTGAATTATTGCTTCCTAGTCATGAAGATTCTACTCTAAATTGTTAGTTTCTCTCAGATTAGCACATTAGATTATAGAATTGACAATCATGAAATGGAAGATTCAATTGAGAATGCATCTAAAATGAAAAATCAAGCTAGAATATATGAGCTAGAAATGGAACTAGCATTATGTCTATGTAAATGAGGATCTAGCTTGATAATAGCCTTGATGAAGTTGCTTTTATAGATTTTCCTTTGGAGGGAAAGATTCAAATTTAAATTTGAATTGAGTGGTTGAGATACATCCATTGAGGGATGGCTAAGATTAGGATCTTGAGTGATCCATGTGATTGAAGCTCATTGGTTAGATTTAAATTCTTTGTCCTTTTGTGAGTTGAGAAGATAATAGGATAATTAATTAAATCACTTTAATTAATATCACTAGCCATGGGATTTTCCATTTTGATTTAATTAAATAGCTAGGAGTATTAATCAATGAATGATCATTGATGTTTGATGTTTGATGAATTATGCAAATGAATTGATCAAATTCAATTACATAATTATGTTGAAGATTAGCTTGATTTGATCATGATTAGGAGATTGGATCTTTATGATTAGCATTTAGGGCAATTACTTTGGCTGAACCAGTTTTAGGTGATTACATTTGCCCCTCTTTGAATTGATGTGCGATCAGTGCATTGATTCAAAGAATATCTGATGTCTGATGTCGATATGAATCTACATTTGATGCAATGTTGGATAAGAGATCATTGATAATAGCTAGTGTAACCAGTTTGATACAATGTGATGAAATTGATTATCTGCTAAAGAGATACTGAAAATATTGATGTTGATAAGATTGATTAACCAATTTGATATCTTGATTGAGACAACCAACTTGATATGGATCTTGATGAAGTTGATATGCCCCTAGTGTTGATAAAATTGATTTGATTATGATGACGAGACTATCAATTTGATTTGATGGGTTGAAATCGATATGCCCCTAATCAATGTGATTTAGTTTGATTAGACGAGATTTCTGATATGATCAATAATTGTTGCTAGATTCAGTTTGATGATTGCTTTAATGAAAAACATTTGATACAACACATGATAAGAAAAATAATAACCATGCTATCGATGATAGGTAGTATTGAGAAACATCGTTAGTTGATTGTGTGTAATTGTTTTTGTTTTGTGATCATTGTTTGTTTGATGAGTGTTAAGAAACACTGTTTGTTTAAGCTTGTGGGTGTTGAGAAACACCAGTATTGTAAAACAGTAGAACACCTGATATGTGATAGGCAATGTGGTGAACTCCACTTGGACCAATAGTTGAATTTAGGAACTGACTCCCCAGGATGACTAGGAACTTGCCCCTAGCTAGGTATGATTGTCTCAAGGATGAGATGTGGACTGGTTCCAAGCTATGACGATAAGATACAAAACTGACCAAGACTATACAAGGATGCAAAGGATATACAAGATATGCACAAGCAATGCAAATTTGATGATTTTTTTGAATTTATGATTTTTTTTTTATTTTTATAGATTTTAAAATGTTTTGGATTTTTTAGATTACTAATTCTCAAGCATGATCACATTGGTTTTCCCCCAATGTCTAGCAAGGTATAGGGCTTACAAATGGAATGATAGATCAGAAGTGGATTAGCCATGGTGGATGAAGCGGGTGAATGCCACCTTCAAGAATAGTCTCCTTAAGATTACCCAAGCTAGGGATAAAGAATATAGAAATGTTATCTCATGAAGTGGTGCTAGATAACATATAGGGTAATGACCTGATGTCATGAAAATAATGTGGGATAGCCTATAGTCCAAAAGGGTGGACATGTCAAGAGAGTTCTGAGAACCTGTGTTGCATTTTTAATTCTTCCTTTTGATCAAGAACAAGTGGTCAAACTGATAGGATAGTGTTGGGTTAGTGTTGGATTAGTGCAAGGATGTTCATGGATAGTGAGGATAAGCTTGGGATAAGAAAGATCACGACAGGGTATCATAGATATGGATGCCAATATGCAAAGTGTTCACAGATAGGCTCAACCTTGTCAAGATCATTAGAAGGAACATGGATGCGCATGGGCTATCTAGATGAAAGTTATGATGGATAAGATGACATGGAAGGAACTTGCCCCCAAGTGAAGAGTGCAAGTAGGAGGAATTATGCATGATGCCTGTTTGCCAAGTTTTCATCACCATACTTATCCAAGGTGCTACAAGAAGTGGTTTTCACCTTAGGATGGATTTATTTCTCTTTACTTTTGCTACCAAGGTGCCTGTTTACCAGGTTGTCACCAAGGCACTTTTTCTCTTTTTCAATTTTTTTTTTATTTTTTGATTTTAGGGAAGAGTTTATGCCTCTTACTCTTTGGATAGTGCTCCTTTGAAGGATATGATATGATAGGCCAATGGCCCTTAAAGTATGTTCAAAGATGCTGATAGGGTGACGGTAGAGAAGAATGATATGGAGTATAAGGAAGATGGTAGCCAAGGATTTATGCGATGGATTACATGAGAGGAATGGAAGGATATGGGATGGATGGGATGTAGGGACCCAATATAGAAGGATGGTAAGTAGGTGTAGGATATTGGGTAGGCTATTGAAAGTTTTGTGAAAGAAAAGATGGATAGGGTGACAATATCAACATTGACACACATCTTGAAGGATGGTGGAATGATAGAGGAAAAGGGGATTAAATATCTCGAGGTCTCGATGTAAGAATGAATATGGATATTGGTACACACACTAATACATTTGGTACCAAATTGCAACGGCAGTGTCGTTGCAGTTTTTCTGTCACAACCTTGTCATTGTCGCAATTGCGACGGTCTATCGTCGCAATTGTGACAACGACAAGGTTGCGACAGAAAAAATGCAATGGCACTGCCGTTGCAATTTGGTACCAAATGTATTAGTGACAAGGACCCAATATGGATGGAGAAGATGGTGAACTATTCAAAGAAATGAATTTTTGGATATGAGGACCCAATATAGATTTGGAAGAAAATGGAGTAGAAGCCTTTGGAAGCATGGATGCCAATTCTGATTTTTCTTTTGTGTGCAATTCTTTTAAGAATGACTTAGGAATCCACATAGTCTTTGATTTTTCTTTCTTTTGTGTTGCTTTAGAATGTATTTCTTCAAGGAGATATTTAGGAACCCACATTTTCTTTGATATTTCTTTTTGCTTGGTGGACCTTTGTAGTCTCTTTAGCATCTCTTCTTGCTTTGTATTCACATGCTGATTAGATTGGACATGGAAAGCTTCATATGTAAGTGGATTCTCATATTTTTGCTTTCTTTGTTTGACATCCAAATTGTTTCCAAAAGACTTGGGAATTGTGGATGAATAAGGTTGATATGGCTGGTTCATATGGATGGGTTGATATGGAGAGTTCAAGGATGCATGTCTTTGTTGATCTTGATAGGAGATAGGGTAAGTAGATGATAAGCTAGGAGTGATAGGCATGATGGATGGAGGAATGTAAGGACCCAATATAGATGGAAGGTTTGACAGTTTTAACTTTGGAATATAGGGACCTAGGATGGATTTGGATGATGGGGAAGATATATGTCTATGTTTAAATAGAGGAAGATAAGGTGTGTAAGGTATATCAGCATCATTAGAATGAGTTGCATGGCCAAAGCTCTCATCGTTAGGAGTCATCTTTATATTAATAGGAACAACTTTGATAGGAACCACTGAAACTTGAGGGAATTTATCATCATGCCATGGATATGGAGGAATGATGGTTTCTTCAGTTGGATATGGAGGAATATGACAAGGGGATGATGGGATGCTTTGATCTTGACAAGGATCTTTGGATAATGCAAAGAGAATACTTTTCTCTTGATTTTCAATAAGCTCATTGGAAGTAGAATGAATATCTTGATCTTGCTTAGGAGATGTAGGGCTATGTAGCTCTTGAGATGGAGGAATATATTCTTGGAAGAAATGAAAAGATATTAGGGGATCGTCTTCAAATTGTAAGGATATGGGACCTTCGTCAAATTTTGGAGGAGATAGGATAATGTCTTGATCTTGATCATTAGTAAGACTTGTTTCTTCATATTTTAGATCACCCTCTTGAAATGGAACCACTTTTAAGGACAAGGTAGGAGTTTTAATCTTCTTGAGGGATTCTTGAAGGGTTGCTAGAGAATCATATAGAATACGCATTGAAGCACATGAAAGCTTAGGTCTTTGATCTCAGAAGTGTGGAATAGAATTGCAGCAAGATTTAGATTAGCTTGGATTTCTTTTAAAGGTGGCCCTTGAGGGTAGACATAGTTATCAAGAAAAGCATTAGGTTCTTTGTTTGATGGAAGGAATGTGGATAGCTTTAAATCTTTGTGAGATGGAGGAATGGTGGAAGAAGTGGAGGTGACATGTGGGTCATTTCTAGACATAGGTTCATGATTTTGATCATGCTTGGGATTAGTATCTTGATCTTGGTCTTGATTAGATGAATCATTAAGATTTTCAATTATTCCCTCATTAATAAGATCTTGGACTTTATGCTTCAACTCCATGCAATCTGAAGTTGTATGTTCATTATGTCTATGATAGGCACAATAGTTTCTCAAGAATACAAAACCACATGAAGTGATTTGAGGCAACGTGATGAGATTGTTTTCGAGAAGTTCTTCCAAAATGGATTCATAAGATTGTCCCAAAGGAGTAAATTCTCTATCCAATGGACATCTGGATTCACTTGAACTCTCCAATGAGATGTTGGATTCAAGATTATGAGGATGTTGATAAAAAACCAGACTAGTGTGATTTTGTGAAATAACCTCTTGACCAAAGATAGGATCACCATAAGTAGGTCTCTCTTTTCTTAAAGAATAGGAAGGTATGTGTGAATCATGATCATAGATAGAATAAAAAATTGATCTTAGTGAAGGCACTCTTGATGATGTATCCTTTTCCTCTTTCAAGTCTTGAATTTGAGATTGTAAAGATTGGTTTTCTTTGATAAGGCTGCAATAAGTTCTTTTTCTTCCTTGTTGTTATGATTATAGTGTTGGTGCCCAAAAATGCTGAATTGAATTTCCTTTGGACTTGCCAATCCAATGATGGGAAATCCAATTATTTTTGGCCAACTAATGGGAATGATCAATTATGATCCTCTTCCCCTACGCTTCTGGCTCT
>MU225850.1:3591170-3683493 GCA_018584345.1 Thuja plicata
AGGAAGCATGCACATCAAACTATCACTTTGAAGAAGTTCTATTGGTTTATCCGAGGGACTAGTTGTAAAATGATAATGAAACTATTACACATGTGAAAGAAAAGGGACTTATCTTTATTGATTTTGAAAAAATAGTACATCCAGGTCCATGTTTATACTTGTTGATTAAAAACTATCCAAATATGTGAAATTGTATTATATTGTATTCTTCTCTTTACATTTTATGTTATGTACATATATGTGTTTGAGTGGCTTTCACACCTCTTTAAGGTGAAAAGACACAACCCTTATTACAAAATATTTTGAAAAAACAATAAACTAACTAAAAAATAACTACCTAACTTTCGGATTTGGCTTTGGTCAAAAATCAAAAACACATTGTGAAAAGCTAAGATTTTTGCTGGAGATAGGAAATTTGATTTCCTGAACTGGGTCAGTTTTAGATTTTTAAAATTTAACCATCTTCAACCTCTGTCGATATCATCTTTGTAGCAGGTTGAAATTTTAGCATTTTCTGAAGGCTTCAATTAGTTAATTCTATTTATTTGTGTCATAAAGCTTCCTTCCTTTAATTTTTTTTAGTATGAAAAAAATTGCTTCTTGATAATGGATTGGGACTTATAAATTCTCAAAATTTAGGGTACCACCATATAGTATCCAACCCATTTGTTTGTAGCCATGTTATGATTGCTTCAAGTCTCTTAATGAACAATTATAGTCTCTTGTGATGAGGTTTGCCTCTTAATACCTTGAATTTGATGTATCCAAGAGATCATGAGCATGTGTAATCGTTTTGAGAAAAATAAAAAATGCAAATTTTTTAATATTTTTTTTTCAAATTTTTTACGTCTTTTGGTAATTTGCATTTTTGGAGGTCTTATGCTCATTTTTGGAAGTTGAAACTTTCATCAGTCTCTAAAATTGGGTTGTCGTAGGCACGCTAGTTTAGAGACAAAAGTAGAATTTTTGGAGAACTTTCCAATGGTGTAAATGGTTCTGAATTTTGAGCACCGAGTCAAAAGTTATGACCTCATGAAGTTGGGGTAAAATTTTATAGAAATTTTGGAAAATTGCAGACTCATCTGACTGATTTGGATATCTGTGACAACATGAGGTGCAAGTAGTCTGCAAAGGGTGTTTGAATCAATGATAAGACTTGTCCAAAATATGTACACAAATGGTCTCTATTTTGTCAATGACCAAATAGGTTATCCCTCCCAAAAATGATGAAACAGACACTAGAAACGACCTTTGGTTTGACCAACAAGACTACAAGAACTAAGGACAATGTTTTAGGACCAATGTTTTTGAGCAAATTTTGGAGTAATTTCTTGAGAACTTTTGTGCAAGGGAACCAACCACCATTTTGAATAGAGTCACCCATTTTTGGAATGCTTGCAAGGTGTTTTGAATTATGCTAATTTTAGTGATACACACACACACAAATAAAGTTGTTTTTGTCATGGTTTTGATAAGGATCGTTTGTTTTTGTAAATTTTGTGATTATAAGGGTACAAACATGCACTATCCCTACAAAATTGGCATAGAATGAAAATCGCTTTCTCATAGACTTAGGTACACACCCATTTACTAATCAGAATATGGCTATCACCAAGCACACAATGGCTCCAGTCATGATACCATATTATCCGGTTCCAAACGTAAATGGGGGCATGATATGATGAGTATCTTGGGGCAATTAATTTTTTCCTTGCACAAGGATTATCACCTTTCGGGGGTGATCCGAATAGCTTCTAATCCTAAGGGGTTTAGTAAGGTTCTCAATTCAGTTATATCCTCTACATCTGCGCAAGCGCGATTGAGGCGTATAGCCCAGTAGAGCATCTTGGAAAAAGGGGTAACAAAAATGTGATTGAGACCGTTAGGCTACCCTTAAGTTAGACGGGAGCCGAGTATAAGCTCAAATGACATCTAACTCCCCAGGCTTTAACCCGAAAGAGTAAATTTGGTTAACGTGAGTTAGAGTGGTGTGGCTCACACCTTGTTCTCACGTGGGTCGTGGGGGGAGATTTTTTCCTCATTGGCAGGCCCAACTAAAGGATAAAGAAAGTAAAGAGGATTGGCATTGAAAAGAGGTCTAGATTTTTTATTTTCCCAAAGGGAAAAGAGCATACTCTCCTACTCGATAACATTTTATCCTATCAAGCACTTCAAACAAAGTTCATTTCATCAAATCAAGAATTAATCTTCTATTTCACGTTTGAGTTTCTGATTTTCCCAAAGGGAAAAGAGCATAATCCTTTAATGAAACCAAAAATTAACCCTAAATTTGATATTAAGATGCCTAATTTAATTGATAAAACACATTGCATATGAAAGAAAATTGTTCATTTCCTCCAATTTTAGTACAAAGCATAATTTGGGGTTTGAGTTTCTAATTTTCCCAAAGGGAAAAGAGCATAATCCTCTATCCAAATTAGGAAATGCACAAAAATTGTTTTAAGTGTCAAAGTGTTTGAATTTTTGCAATTTGGCCACCTACAACAAACTTTTTAGTAGTTTCTCTCCTTGGAAATCTTTGGCAAACGTCTGCAAAACATGTTAGGTTGCTATAAAGATGATCAAAATCATGAAAAAAACCAAGTTAGCATGTTAGAAATCTAATTTATCAATGAAACTATTATGTATTTCTTCTCTTTGGATTACAGATGATAAAACAGTGACCAAAAATGATAACTCCTAGAAATGATGATACTTTAACCTCAGACGCTAAACTTAACCAAAAATGATAAAGCTTTTACTCCAAATGATAAAGCATTCCAAAAATGATAAAGGAATTACCAAAGATGCATTAAAGCCAATTTTATACCTTCCAAAGATGATGTCAGTGAATTAGCAGATGATATTAGCATGACAGGAGGTGATAAAATAATCCCCGCAAACGATAGAACACTCCTAGAAACGCTAGAAGAACAACCCCAAATGATAAATTGCCTGCAAAAAGTCAAAATGCTAAGAACAAAGAGTAGAATTTCATAAAAATGAGCAATCTGCCCCTTGGTGGGCACCAAAATGTGATGTGTTATTATGTATCCCGCAAGTATACTACACACAAACACTCAATAACTCATTATATCCAAGGTTAGTAAGATCAATTCAATGAAAAACATAGAAAACCTTGAGAAATTGAATTATTGCTTCCTAGTCATGAAGATTCTACTCTAAATTGTTAGTTGCTCTCAGATTAGCACATTAGATTATAGAATTGACAATCATGAAATGGAAGATTCAATTGAGAATGCATCTAAAATAAAAAATTGAGCTAGAATATATAAGCTAGAAATAAAACTAGCATTATGTCTATGCAAATGAGGATCTAGCTTGATAATAGCCTTGATGAAGTTGCTTTTATAGATTTTCCTTTGGAGGGAAAGATTCAAATTTGAATTTGAATTGAGTGTTTGAGATACATCCATTGAGGGATGGCTAAGATTAGGACCTTGAGTGATCCATGTGATTGAAGTTCATTGGTTAGATTTAAATTCTTTGTCCTTTTGTGAGTTGAGAAGATAATAGGACAATTAATTAAATCACTTTAATTAATATCACTAGCCATGGGATTTTCCATTTTGATTTAATTAAATAGCTAGGAGTATTAATCAATGAATGATCCTTGATGAATGATCATTGATGTTTGATGAATTATGCAAATGAATTGATCGAATTCAATTACACAATTATGTTGAAGATTAGCTTGATTTGATCATGATTAGGAGATTGGATCTTTATGATTAGCATTTAGGGTAATTGCTTTGGCTAAACCAATTTTAGGTGATTACAGGTGCATGATTAGATTAGGATCTAATCCTGGCATATCTGAATATTTCCATGCAAAGTTTATCTTTTTACCCCGGAAGAATGTAATGAATTCCTCTCTTTCTATCTCAGATAATGATTGTGCCAAATGAATGATTTGAGGTTCAGCTTCTGTACCCAAGTTGACTGGTTGAGTTAGTTCAATTAGCACAGACGATCTTTCTTGGAAATGACTCAGAAGAATATCAAGTATCTCATCTTCAGGCGCCTCAGAGAGGTTTTCACCCTTGGATATGTCCTTTATTTTGACTTTTTTAGGCTCTTACACTGCCACAATGTGGTTTTCACCATCAGAGCACCTATTTTTTATTCTTTTGATTTTTTGAGTGAGATAATTGATATCGGCCTCAGTCATGTTGACACTTTCTTCGCTAGTGGAAGACGTTATAGGTTTGACAACATTGAGGTAACAGGCAAGAGCATAATCATTCTAGAATGTAAGGACTTCATTAGATGGGGAGGGAGAGTTCGAGTCTATAAGCTCGGGATGGAAAAGTGAAAGAGAAGTGATGGATTCAAGTGCGTTCATAGTATAATCATCAAAGTAATGGACTAACAAGTCGAGACCTAGAGCAATCTCATCCAAAGGTATAGTCAAATTCCTTTGACTCCTAGCGACCATAGTAGACGGCATGTTAACATCGATGGAATCAAACTCATTTGACCTTTCACCTACTTTGAGAAGGTTTTCATATGTATCCACTATTTCTATATCCATGTCAAAGGGAGTGCTTGAGAAATTATCAAACTTGTATTCACGAGAGTCTATTTCATCATTAGGTTTCATATTAAGAACATGGGTGAAAACAACTCTTTGCCCCCAATTGGGATGAGTTCTGCTTAAAAAATCTGCAATGGTTAGATGAGCACTGTTTGACATAGGGGCTTCATGAGTGCTTGTAGCATCATCTGTTTCTTGTTTAGTGAGAAGTAGCTGAGTTTTCTCTTTTTCAAACTGCTCTTGGAAGTGTGGTGGTATGTACAAATCACCATGATGACTTGGATTGACAGTTTGTATTTCTTTCCAGTGCTCATAGGTTAATGGAGTAAGTAGAGTAGTTTCATCAAAATCACTGTCAGTCTTGACTATACTGACATGCGGTATGAAATCATTTGGCTTAGCAAAGAATGCTACCATTTCTGGAGGATGGGACAAGGGAAACAATCTTCCTTAGAATTGTCTTTAGACTCTTCAGTTTTAGGTGTACCTTCAGGTGTTGGTTGTTGATCTATTTGAGGTACAAAATTGTTTATCCCTATTTGAAATGTGAGCTTCTTGAAGCCTATACATGTAGATTCATGTGTCCATCGACCAATAGCTTCAAGAGGTACAATAAATCCTTTATGATTTGCACCTATGGGACCATTCCCTTGGTAACCAAAGCGTTGCATAATAGTTAGACCCTTGCCATAATGTTCAAGTTTTATGTCATAAGGTGTAGTGGTTTGCTCAGAAGTGTCCTCTCCTTTATAGATCCAAGCTTTGATAGCACTATTTTTAGCTTCTTATTCTAATGGTATCGTGGCCTGTACAAATGTACCACCATATTTTGTTTGAGGAGGAACTGCACAAGGTTTAGTGTGCTCAGAAGGTCTCCCAAAAGAATGCAGAGACAAAGGCATAGATGTAATAGATAGCATAGGTTCAATATGATACCCTTCCATGTCAGTTTCCTTGAGTGTCAGACCCTTTTCCATTTCCTTTAGTTTAGTCTCGAAGAACGCAATAGACTCTCTATTGGTAGGCACAAAGATGTCAGCAGATTTTGTGAGGGTGTTGCAATCATATCGTGTATTAGCAGGTATAGTTACTTCAGATCCTTGGAAAGGGAACTTAATGCACTGATGGTATGTTGAAGGAACAACCTACATTTCATGGATCCATGTCCTTCCCAACAGAATATTGTATGCTAAAGGAACGTCAAGCATTTGATAGATAACATCTCTTTCAACAAGGCCGACTCTGATTGACAACACAACTAGCCCCTTAGATTTGAGTTCTTCTTCATCACAGGCCTTAATAGTAATCTTTTTGTGGGCATCTATGCAGTCTTCATTGTAGCCTAACTTAGTAAGGAATATTGTAGAGCAAATGTTGAGGCCAGCGCCATTATCTATGAGAACACGACAAACGCGCTTGGGACCAATTATGACTTCAATGTGCAAGGGGTTGTTGTGTGGGTGACTCAAAGAATGGTCATCTTCCTTAGAGAAAGACAAGTAATAGGAGGAGGTCAAGTGACCTACCATGGATTGAAATCGGTTGAGATTGAGATATTTTGGGATATTTGCCTCGGTGAGGGCTTTGACAAGGATCTTCCTGTGAGCAGGGGAGATTTTCAGCAGCTCGAAGATGGTGATCTGAGCGTTAGTACATTATAATTGATCTAGAATGCTATAATTGGCAGCATTAGATGAGGAACCTAATTTTGGATTCTTATTGGTAGAGCCAAAAGTAGCTTTGTCTTCAGGTTATGTTGGTATAGACATAGAAGTCTCAGGGCCTTTGAGAATGATCTTAGCACGAGATCGAGTAACAATATTTGCACTGACCTGAGACTATTCTTGTTCGGAGGGCTGAGGTGTAGACCCTCACAAGATGAAAGGAGTTTTGGGCTTGGGAGCATCTTCCCTCCCCTTGAGAATGACAACGTTACAGTATTCAGTATCAACGGGCTCAACCATATTAATGACATTGTCATTATTGGTGTATGTATAGTTGACCTTGGCATCAGTATTTTTGCCTTTGGATGACTCACCTTTTCCATGAGGAGGAAATGGGTCTTTAAAAGCTTGGTGGTCTGATTTCTTTTTGTGACCTCCCACAACAATAACCTCACTATCAATGAGATCCTGGATTTTATGCTGTAATTTAAGACAAGTAGCCATTTTATGACCTTTGTTTTGGTGAAAATCACATTAAGAAGATTCATTCCACCAAGAGGGTCTTGGTTGTGGATCATAAGGTCATGAATTATCTAGTGGAGTGAGTATTTGGTTGTCCAAGAGAGTTTTGTAAACCACATCATGCTTGGGTCTAGGAGCCCAAAGTTTAGGTTTGGAGAAATGTGAGGTACTGGGTTTGGATTTTTCCACAGCCTGTTCAGTGGCTTTGGCTGCCTACATTGTGGTAGTGAGATTAAAAGAAGCCTTTGAAGGCTTGGGAGTAACATTGTCTACAACTCCATCATTCACAAAATTCTGGTTCTTGTTGGGAAGTTTGGGTTTATCTTTGCTTGAGGAGGAAGACCCTTGTTTATTTTCCTTGTGCAAGGTCAATTCTCCTTTCTTAACCATAAATGTCTCAATTCTCACAGCTTGCTTAATCATGCCATCAAAGTTTAAAGGACCTTGCAGATGTACTTGATATCCAAAGTTGGGAAGAAGATTGTCTAGAAAGATGTCCAAATTTTTAGATTTGGGTATTTTGTGAGAATATCTTGTATAAAGTTGTCTCCATCTTTGGAGAAATGTTAAGAAGGATTCCCCATGATTTTTTTTCAAGTTGCAAAGATCTCGGATGTGAACTGTATGTTGGATGTTGTGAGAATAGTGTTGTAGGAACAAATTGGTAATTTCGTCAAAAGTTTTGATGCCAGTTGGTAGTCTAGAGAACCACTCCATAGCTGACCCTCCCAAACTACATGGGAAGAGACACATGAGGTAGGTTGGATCATGTATGAACTTTATAGAGAGAGCACCAAACTCTCTCAAATGATCCTGGGGATCAGATGTACCCAAGTATTTATCGTACTTGGGAAGTTGAACTCCTTTGGGAAAAGGAGGCATGCATAGACTCTTATCAAATGGGGATGGACATATGATTTCAAGCCTAAACTGTGTAGCGGGTTTGTCTTTATCCTTCATGAGTTGAATAATTTGTTCTTGCATACTTTGGACTTTGTTTTGTAACTTGGAGTTTTCGGTTTCTTCCTCTTGCATGACAAGGGTCTCTACATTGTAGTTGGAGGGTAACTTAGCCCCTTGATTGGTAGTTTTGAGAAGGTATTTCTCTTTTTCCTCAGCTAGGAGAATGTCCATCATCCTATGAAAATCTTTATTGGAACGAGCTTTCTCAATATCTACTTGGGTTATTTCCATTTCCTCATGATTAGGGGGGTCTTGAAAATGGAATTTACCCTAGGTTTTAGAGAGGTTAGCTCTACTATGTTCACCTGATTGGTCATGAACTTCCATCTTGCTAGAATGCAAGTGTTTAGTGTGTAAAGACTTAGGATGAAACAGTTGAGTGTTTTTAGAATTTGGATCCTCTTGGAACAAAGGGTTTAAAACCTGACTAAAATCCACTAGAAATGATCATTTGACATAAGGTCAAAGTACCGAAGAGGGAGATCGAGATGATTCCTCACTAGATGTAGCCAAAAATGGTGTGGAAAGTACAAATTCTTCTTGATTGATTGAAGGGAATATTTTTCCACTTTGAGTTATAATAGTCATAGACAAAGATTGTACAAGGGATGTGAACTAGGACCACACTTGAAACCGTCTCAAAGTAAATGCACAGAATGCTCCAAAAGGTGAAGTATACATGGTGCAAATCATCAGAAATGAGGCTAGAACAACCAAGAGATGACTATTGTGACACAAGGTATGATGAAACAATAGAAATAGACCAAAAGATATGAGATGAGACTAGTTTAAGCAAGAATCACGTAATTCTCAACCCAAGAAACCAAGTTGTAGACTGTGTGAAGATAGAAGGCAGATAAATAGACCCAGAAAAGAGACCAGATTTAGTAGAAAGGCACTGGACAGACAGGAAATTGCTTACTATTTTGACAAATTGTTTTAGACTCGCGCAAAGAAGTACTTTCTCGCATGAAGATTCCTATAGGCTCGCACGAAACTATGCAGTCCCGTGCGAAATAGAATGATAGACTAGTGAGTGAAAGTGACCGAATGGTGAATAAAATGATAGCAAGATTGAAAAATGTCATGCGACGATTGCCAGCGTGTTGTGCAAAGTTTCTCAGATAATGATGCAAAGATGGCAGAATTTTGCGCGAGACTTGGCAGTTTTGACAAATGAAATTCTATTGAATCAGATAGTTAAGGCCAGATTGTGTTTTCTGAGACAAGATCATGCTATTTTTTGATAGAGAGTTTGAGTTAAAGATTGTTTTGGACATGTTCAAGTTTGACAGTTTGTGTGATTTGACATTTGTTTTGTTTGTTTAAATGATACACCCACGTAAAACACATTAAGCAGAATGTTTATAGTACCAAAACATACTCATCACAATCCTAGGATAGCCAGGGCAGTATCTGTTGAATCACCACTTGAACCAAAGTTTAGCTATGCTTACTCATAGTAGGAAACTTTGAAGCTTGGAGGCACGGGCTCCTCCTTACATGTGCACTCACTTCTCAGGCACACCAAGCTTTGAACCCTAAAGGAATTTCTTACCAAAGGGCTGTTGTCTCTACTAAGAGCTGTAAAAGTGTGGGGCATCTTAGTCGGTCTCTGACCTTCCACACCAATAGATAGAGGGTTTTTGGATACTATAACAATAGTTTGTAGTAAGGAAATTTGTTCAGGTGGTTGTGATCAAGTCATTTTCCCAATTAAGGGGGCTCTCCCAATCCTTTCAAAGCAAGGCTTTCACCTTAACGATGTCGGGACTTTAACGCTCCAATGGGGTACTAGAGGAGATTTTGGTTGCCACAATGAATTTACACCTATCCATTATGAGATTAATCACAATGGCATTTTTTATACACTGGTTCGGAAGGGCTTGGCTTTAGCCTTTTACCGCTTGGGCAATCCACTTCTCACTGGCTCTAGTAAAGAACTTGGGAGGTAGCCACTCTAGAAGAATCATATGAACTTCTCTTAAATCCAAGATCCATAAAGGTGAGGGAAGAGGATACGTTCATATAGTTCTTGGAATTGCAAACTTGAAAACACTTCAATCACGCAAGACAATGATTCATTTTAAGCACCAACCGAAGTGTGTTCTAACTACTAAAAAAAAGACATAAGAGTTTTGTGAAAAAAAGTAGGTCTTCAAAAAGCATCTTGCAGTAGATACGTTAGTAGTTTGTAATTTATTTCTTCATTTAAGTGTCCTACAAACCACCGTTAAGCTATTTCAGAGATAAAACCAGAAAAAACACAGTCAACAGAAAATCGAAACCATTAGTGGTCAGAAATCAGCAGAAACAGAGATATCAAAAACTGCAATTTAAAGATCACTGGAGTCAAATGTTGCACGAAGAAGTATTACGGTCCGCGCAAACAATCCTAGATGCACGCGCAAAGAAATGCATATACTTGCAAAACTTTTCACGGTTATACGAGAAATTTTGTGCAAATTTTCATTATAGATCTGTACGGACGAAAACTAGAATCGATAAAAAAAAGTGTAGAATGAGGCCAAAAAGTAATTTTCGAGCCCCACGGTGGGTGCCAGAAAGGTATATGTTAAATTTGGACTTCTTATTTAACCATACACTTCAACATAGTCCTTATTCATCAGCCACATACATAAGTGAATATGAGTTATTCATCCTGCATGCATGTATGATTTGACCTGTTGCCTTCTGTCTAGATGGGGTTTTGAATGGCTCTTAGAACAAGAGTCTCACAACCTAGACCAATCCAAGAATGAAGGATTTTTCTCTATGAATGAAATGCAAGTTTAATCCAAGAACATGAAAGATGCAAGATTAAACCAAAACTTGAAGTGAGATTAAACTAAGACATGATTGTAATGCAATAAATCTAATAAATTGACATTAATCTATTGCAAATGAGAGTTTTAACTAGAAATGAGATTATGGACTAAATGTAGTAGCAATTCGTTATTCTAACAATGCATAAAAAATGACTGGGGGTTTTGAATGAGAAATGGGAGATCTTTTATAGATTGAGAATCTACTCAGAATAGAAAGTTGCCTTTTTGAAATAAAACAGATAGAAAAGCCAATTCAAATTAGCAAGCTTTCTTTAAAATAAAACAATAAATTGTTTTCCCTTTGTTTTTAACTGTTTGTTTTTTGATTTTAACTATTTTCTTTCTCTTTAAAGCACAGTTAATTCAAAGGTTCCATTTCTAAACAGGAGAGAATATTTTTTGAGAGAATATTTAATTAAATAAATAGAATATGACTTCATAAATGTGTTTTTCTCAATTATTTGAATAATTAAATTCAATTTTGAAATGAGGATATTTATTTAATAATTAAATATTATTTAATTCCTTTTTATGTGTCTTAGCTAAAAGGGGTGAATTTAATTTAATTAAAGTGCTAGGACTTTAGAATTAAATTAATTCAATCATAGGGTTTGTTTAACTAATTGATTGATATTTAGGAATTAATTATAATGTATGATTAATGTAGATTTAGGATTTTCTGCATTTGATACTTAGGTCGAGTAGAGTCAGTCAAAACTTAGAATTTCCTAGTAGAATAGGACTTTGATGATTCAGAAGAATGATAAATGCAACAAAATTGGTTAGGGTTTCAAGATGCCAATTTTGGGGTGTTACACTAAGAGTTAACCTATGAATTTACATGATGGCACTCCACTTTTGGCTTCTCAAACAAGTAACCCTACATGGGAACACTATATGGTGACTCTAGGGTAAATGTCTAATCCCAATATAACTCACTTGTTCATGCCAACTCACATGTACAAGTATCATTTGACACAACATAAAACACATCACATTACAATAAACATGGCGTGCCAATTTGGATAAACCACATATTACAATCTAGAAAATATAATACATCCAAAAATTAAGTTCACTAAATAAAAACACGTAATAACGAGGTTATATCTCTTCATAGAGTAAATCTTGGCTTTTTATTGTTTTCACATTGATCCACTCTTGATTCCCAGCATTTAAATTTATGATCAATTTCTTGCACGCTCGATCAAAATATCAGTAGCTCAAGAAATAAAATATGTATATAACAATGCAAAATTATTGATATCATTTAACACATATCTATTAACTACTCTGTAATTCACAATATTCATCATAAATTAAAACAACATCTTACAATTAACTTTCCACATGAAAATACATGTACTCATCAATTATTTCTAAATCACATCATCATGTAATATCTGAAATTAGACTATCACAAGTATCCTAAAAGCATTTGTAGAATCAAGTCAACATATTATTGAATTCAATTAACATCACATTCACTTCGAAACATATTTCATAAGTCAATATAAAATCCAAGCATGAGATTCATAATTTATCTTTTCATCTATATCATATCATCAAGACATGTCACTCATAAGCATATAAAAGTATATCCTAATTCAAGAGGTAGGATAGTTACATGTAAAATTGTCCAAGTTTACATCTTTTACAAAAGATTTGGAGAAGAAGAGAGAGGAAGCTCAATATGCGCTTAATGATTTGGTTGAAAAGTTTGATCCCCTAAAAATTCAACTTCATAATACATTGCTAAGGTCAAAATAATTACACACAAAGTGAAGTAGTTGCAAGTAGAGAAAGATAAAATAATTATAACACTTAATGGATTTGTACACCTACCTAGCTCCCAACATAGATCTTATGCAATAGAATGCGAGAGATGCATAAACCATACTAAGCATAATAGAGGTGAGTACTTTGAATGATAGGGAGGGGTTGGCATCGGTAATACATGGGCATATTATATCTATGTAGCACTTACTAGAGTCATGGGAGAAGTCATTAGAGTCAGCAAAGACAAACTTTAAGGATGTCTTTGATAAAATGTAATTCTGGTGATCCTTTTCCATTGTTGACAAAAAAGGGGAGATATATGAGTATGAATAGAGAAAGAGAGAGTATGAATAGAGTAAGGGGGAGTATGACTTGTATGATTCTAGCTTTGTATGGGTATAGTGAAATTAATTACTTACAGATTTATACATGGCAGAGTTTTGAGTTTATACAAAGTTTTTGCCATCAATGCCAAAGGGGGAGATTGTTGGCATTATGGTATTATTTGGAGGAGATGAAGATCAGTCATAAGAATATACATAATTGGTTTTCATTTATGGAAACATGATAATTTAACATGATTGGAGTGAATGGTAAGATCTATACATGATCGGTAAAGGGAGAAATAGTTAACTATGTTGACCGATGTATAGGAGGTGTACATGAAGAACACTTTCATTCAGTTAAATTGGTAGTGGTTGAGTTATAGAGAAAATCAGAAGATGGGATATTAGAGGAGACATTCATATGGTATGAGGAATTCATGGTTATGACTGCGACAGCTAATTTGGTGTTTTGAGTGAAATATGTTTTTTATGTGGAAGGCATTATACATATTGGGTCACCGATCAAAATTTCATGATAAACTAGTTAAGGGTGTGGATTTGAGGTCAGATATTATTTATTAAAATAGATATTATGTTTGGGGATGATGTATTAGGTATGATTGAATCTAATTTCAAGGAGGTTGGTAAATATTTTGTGCCAACTTTGTTGGAAGGTTTTTAGGTATGAAGCCACTTAAGAACAAAATATATAAGGAGATATAAATCATGTGATTTAGGGTTGTGATCATATTTTGAAGTGCAGTGATTTGAGATTGAGGAAGCAAAGATCAATATAGAATCATAATGAAAAGGATCAGAGAGGATACACTAGGTAAGTAGTGCCATTCTACAGATCATTATTTTTGTTGTTTCCTAATAGTTGCAATAGGTTAAATCCCTTAATAGGGTAGATCCTAATAGATCTTTATTGTAAATCGTTTAATAGGGTAACTTCTTTATTGAAGGTTGAAATCCTCTAGCGGGGTATAATCTAACAAGTCTTTTGGTACTTCTAACAAGGTACTAGTCATTTTTAATAGGGTGAACCCTAGAAAGGGTATTGTAGCTCCTAACTGGGAAAACACTTTTTATTGTAGTAATGTGATTTGTGGGTTTCATCCCTACCATGGTTTTTTTCCCTCTAAGAGGGGTTTCCATGTGAAAAATATATATCATGTGTGAATTTTTTGGATGTTTGATATTTTTTTTACTTCTATTTGATATTATTAGTTGCATGTTTCATTATTTGGAAGTTGCTAATTAGCTTTGTTAAATCGGTGATGAAATTTTTTAAGTACATGTCTACATTGATTCACCCCTCCCTCTTAGTGCTTGTGCATACTAAAAATATCTAGATCCAGTAGTAGGTCTAGTAGCTTTGATGGTTACTGTTACAAATGCAAAAAATATGGTCACAAAGTTGATGAGTGGAGGTCAAGATTTATAAATCAAATGTCACCTATGAACTGAGAAAGCCCTTACCAAAGGGAGAGGCAATTTGATGTCTCATGCTTAGTCTACAATAACTATGGACACATGGGTGTGAATTGCATAATGAGAACTAGAAGAGGAAATGATAGACCCTGAAAACAACTGGTATGGCATGCTTTCATTGTCACAAGATTGAACATCTAGAAAGGAATTGAAAGTTAAGGAACCAATCGGTAAACCAATCAAGATATCATAAAGGAAAGCAAATTGTGATTTTAGAATAATTTAGGAAAGAGATGAACAAAACCTAGAAGAAGAAGGAAGACAACAAGACATTGGAGGAATCCACATCTCCGTCGGGTGTAGAAAATTCATCATCAAACTAAGCTTTCATGTGGCTTAGAGGGAGAAGTTATTATTGAATCCATCTTCGGATCCCCTATAGGTGAATGGTAATATTTATCAGAATTTTAAGATGCAACAAGGACTTTTGGAATGTATTGTCAAGTTTTTATGAACTATATGCTGTTTTTATATTCGTTATTGCATTCTAGGTCAACTGTTGATAAAGTAAGTTCTATTAGTAAATGCATTTAATGTGTGCATGTGAAGGTAGATAAAAGATTAATTTTGGATTTTTTTCTTGTTGAGCATTGTTTTTACACAAGCCAACTTGCTAGGATCTCGAGATTAAATTTCCTCTCTTAAAAGAATAAAAAATTTATTCCCAAGGTTCTCCAGGGTTGGGTCACAACCTGCTTGGTTACTCAGTTGAAGATAAATGTGAATTTTCATGAGGATGCCTTTGCTGGTACGTTCAAGACATAAAACTATGAAACAATCTTTAGTACTATTTTTGGGGTTTTCTATTTTAACAAGATTTTCGATTAACTAAAAGTGCAATTTTGTTTTTCCAGATGATTACTTTTAGATTTAAGACAAAATTCAAAGGAGCAAGGTAACAAGAAATAAAGAAAATTACTGAAACAAAATCCTATGGACATAAACTAATGTAAACCCTTCCTTGCAAATTGAATGGCGGGGAGATTTGGAACAAACCCAAGAGGTATAAATCAAACAAAGTCGCAATTCTATACCAAATGGATGCAAGTGTTTGGAGAGAAGGTGAATTTGCTCATGCAAGATATGAAAAATTTATCAATCATGAAGCCACCAAGATGTGCACACCCACGAGATAGATTTTTCATTAAGCTCAATAGATGATCCATTTCACACATTCGTCACAACAAGGTAGATAGAAAACAACAAACTCCAACTAAGGTAAATGTGAATTCAAAATACAACAAACACAAGGCTCTTTGAAAATAATGAATAATTTATGCACACATTCACCAATTCACATAGATGGCAGAAATCAATACACCATGAATGAAGCACCAAATGTAGATCTTTATTGCATTAATAATTTGACCTTATTAAATTTATTTGATTACAATATATAGAGTTTTTGATGTACCAACTCTGAATGTCAAAATTAGGGCATCAAAGAGTCTAAATTTATGAAAATAAACTAAAAATAAAGCTTTGTTGAAAAGAAACTATTGCTAACTGATACTAAATAGCTTACATGGATTTTAAATCCATTTACAATTAGTTTTTCCATGCAAGAAGGATCAAACTCGTTAAGAAAAGAAAGAGAAAGAAGATAGGGTTTATTCTGTGAACTAGAGTCTTCTTCTTGATTCTTGGAGTTCTTCCTTGGAATCTTCATCTAGAGGTTCTTCTTGCGGTGGGAACTAATAGGAGACCCTTAGTCCTTCCAAAACAAACTCAAGTTAATCATCAATCTAATCTGGATTTTAACTGCCATGCAAAAAATTGATCTCGCTGGAAACACTAAGAATTTAGGCCCCCGACCTATACTCCAAAGTTTTAAGTGCCCAAAATTTTCTAAGTGTCCAATCACCCTGAAGGTTTGAAAGTTTCAGCCCTCTCGGAGGCCAAAAGGCTGAAAAATTGGAAGGCCAAAAGGCCAAAAGCTGCATTGTTTGAGGGGTCCGAAGGGCCGAAAGGCCAAAACCTACCTTTGGTTGAAATTTCTAAGTGTTGAGATTGTCTTCCCTGAAATGCTTAAGGGGTCTAGGGAGTCAGTTTGGGAACACTTATGGACGAGTAGCTCGGAGCCTCTGTATGATCTCCTGAACTTCCTCATAGTTTATTTCCTTCCTTTTTACCTTATTTTCCTTTCGTTCTTTCTTCTCTTTAAATACAGTCAACTTGGAAGCGAAGAACTGGATCTTCTCTTCGCATTTTGACATCCTTAACATCTCTTCTTTTGAATAGAATAGATGTTTTAAGGCCTCCTTGGTACTGATACCTTCTAGAATATTCCTGAATGGCTGGACCACTTCTTTTGATAGCTGTAAGATATGTTTATCTTCATCTCAGTACAGGTTGAGGCCAATTCCTGTGAAGAAAACATCTATTACTTCTACCCACTCCAAGGCCTCTTTCTTCTTTTCCAATATGGAGGCTTGACATTTCTTATAGACCTTAATGATTTTGGGCATTCATTTGGTCCAAGTCTCAAAGTTGTTGAGCTCTTCTCCTTCATATATTTTTACCAATATATGGAAACATTGTTTCCTGATTATTTATAGGTCTTGGAGGGTGACTTGCCATTTGTCTATCTTAGAATCTAGACCAACTTCATTCTCCATCAAGTCTATTAAATTTGTAGCTTCAACCAAAATGACCCTATAAGGATAATTTATATCTGTTTGATGGCCTCTTCTCCATACTACTCAAAATATCCATTCCAATCTGCACTTTCTTAGACAAAGGATTGGGTCAAACCTACCAACAAGTCTGGGGTGCTCCATTTTTCCAATACCACTTGTAATGAGACCTCCGGGAAACTTGGGTCAATAGGACCAACCATCTTGTGGATGAAATTCTTCAAAGCTACATTCTTTTCTATCAAGGATTTTATGGTTTCCTCATCCTTACTCATGAACCCTAGAGCATGCTTAAGCCCTAAGGCTGCCAGTGTTTTTCTCCCTTTCCCAGTGACTCCTAGTGTCTTGGGTGACATAGGACATTGTCCATGCTGGTAATGTGGCCCCTGTTTGGTGGAAGGATTTCCCTACAGACACTATACTTGTATCTTCCCCCTTGTCCTCATCTATATAAGTCCTTTTCCTCAACTAAATCTCTTTAGTGAACCAGGTAGGTTTACTAAATGCAGTGACTGGGTCATATGGGGCAACATGAAGGAATGAATCCAAGTTTTGGGATCCCAGGGTTACTTCTTTATCTGACCCTTCTTCCTGTTCCTTTCCCTATTCACCCTCTCCCTAATTAATTCCTTCACCTTCTCCTTCTCCTTCTTCCCTTCCCTCTTCTACCTTCTCTTCTTCCACTGCCTTATCTTGTTTTCCTTGTCTTGGTCTTCATCTCCCGAGGAGCTGATCAACACTTTTGTATCAAGACTGGTCTTGGATTTTAGCGTGGTTCCAAAAGGTGACATAGCTTCTACACTTACTGACCATCTGGGGTTTGGGATGGAGTAGGTAAATGAGACTGATGTTGGTGTAGTACGTGTAGGGAGTGTTGGAATGGGAAGTGGGAGAGTAGTAGGTGGAGGGGTAGTTGGTGTTGGAGTTGGGAGGAATGGTGGTGGAGTAGGAATTAGAGGTGGGAAAGTAGTTGGTGGGGTAGGAATGTGAGGTGATAGAGTAGTAGCGAGAGCCTCTCTTGTGGCCTTGTCCCCTGTTAGGTCTTGGGCTATTAGGGAATCTTGAGCTTTAGGCCCTTGGTCTGTGTTAGAGCTCACCTCTGTGATAGGTATGTTAGGCACTAGATTGGTGAATTGAGTGGGAGGTGGAGTGAGGCTTACTTGGGGTAGGAAGAGTGATGGAGATCCCATGTCATACCTTGTATCATAATCTGAGGTGTCTTGACCTTGATCCAAAAATCCCTCTAGACCTTCAAAGTCAGATATTTGGAATTCATCTGATCCTAAGGCCTCCAAAGGATTGTCTTTCTCCTTAGGGCCCTCTTTATGTTTCCTGGTAGTTTCCTTTTCCTTCCTCTTTTGGGATCTTTTCCTTTTGACTAGAGGTACTTATTCCTCTTCTTCTAGTTCTTTGTGTAAGGTTTCTAGTTGGGCAAATGAAGAAGCTCTCTTCCTTTTATACATTTTCTTACCCTTCTCTATAGTAGGAGGGGATTGGCCAGAAGTGGAAGGGACTTCATCTTGTGGGGCTTGTGATGATTGCACTGGAGGATCTATTTTTCTAGTAATTGTAGTCTTTGGAGCTTTGTGCCTCAGATTTGACCCATACTCTACCACATGTTCATGGCCATAGACTGTGTTTGGCTTCTGTGGGGGCACTTTTTTATATTATGGCACTATATTTTTCTCCCCATACTGTTTATCCAAGTTCTTGGGTGGATCCATTAGTGTCTTCACCAGGATTGGATCCAACTTATAAGGCCTTTGGATCCAAGTTTTAGTTTTCTGGAGCACATGTCTAGGTCGGAAATCAATATCATCATTCTCATATTTTTCAATTTTGGCATTCATGATGGGCCTGTTGCATATCTTATCCAAAGTGTAAATCACCTCTAATATCCTGTCTGAATCCTTCTCCCAAACCTTCAGAGGAATTGAGGTCTTCAAAGTATCCTGTGCAAGGGTAAGGGAAATCCTGCAATAGTCCATGATCCTAACCTCATGATCATATACACAATTGATCCAGTGATCTTCAAGATGCGGTTCAAATATATAGAACCTGCCAATGATGTGGTTGTACATTCCGATTGGGTTGAACCTGAGCCAAACTATTTTGTAAAGCTGTAGTGGGAATTCATACCAATCGAAGGCCAAGGATTTGCAAAATGTCATATCTTGTAAAGTGTATGAGCCCAGAAGAATAGGGAAGTCCCATCAATGTTTCTTCTTGTGCTTTATATGCTCATAGGCATCAGATAGCTGTTTGGCCATTTCCAAAGTGATTATCCAATCAGATGGATATCTGGGTAACTTCTTAGGCTTCAAAGTAGACCTTGCCACCCAGATGTATGTGAATGTCTTATATTGTATGTAGTAGGCCCCAATGGCCCTCACACTGGCGGCTGCTTCCTCTGACATCCTCTTCACCAAATCACCTTCACTAGATTGGATGATTGAGAATATGAAAGCATAATTGACTATCCTGTAGTTAGGGATGTCTTCCGACATGTTTATCCTTTTCATCAGCTGTGGGTATACAATGTTGGGCTAGGCATTCAAATCATTTATGTTCCCCTTCTTTTTGAGTCCTGGGTAGTTTTCCCATGCTATGAATAAGTACACCACGTAGGTACTCATATAGAATTTAAGGTTGTGCTTTACTGCAACCAATTGTTCATCCAACCATTCACTAATGATGGTTCCCCAATCAAACCTGGATCTATAGCCCCTGATCTTCTCTATTAGGAGGATCATCCAATTTTCTAGTTGGAAAGACTGAGGTAATCCATATACCTTACTTAGTAGTGTTATGGCTGCCTAGATATCATCTTTCATGTACCCCCTCCTAAGGTCTATCTTATCCAGTTTGTTCTTGGGGAGAGGTTTCTTGAGGTAGTCTTTATTGACATTGACATATGCCTCTTCCCCTTTTTTGTTGAGCCATTTGTTGCCTTTCTCAATGAAAAAGTCATAGAATTTGTCTATGCCTTTGTGGAGGTGGAAGACCTCTTCTATGATATCTGGTCTGATGTCCAATACCACCCATCCCTCTATATTTTGGACCACCCTTTTATCTGATTTGTAGTGGTTTTCCAAGGTCATGATCAGCTCAGATGATGCGATAGCCACTGGGTGGGTTGCTGTGTTGAGTAAGCCTGATAGGTCTAGCGATGTGCAGTCCTCGGATCTCCCAGCTGGTTGGGAACATCTTGTCAGGAACTGATCCCAATCTACATTTCTGATATCAGTATTGGTGATCTCATTGTGTTTGTTGCCAATATTTGAAGGGAGAGTATTCCCCTTGTATAAGTACTTCATTGGTGATGCAGTCCATTTCTCAGGCATTCCTGCATGGAAATATGCAAGTATCAGTGTTTTATTTGAAGAAGCAACTAAAAATAATAGGAAGAACTGATTAATATAGGGAAACAAAAGTGAAAATCTCTTTAAGTAGCTATAAATGTGGATTTTGCACTTTTGGCCTTTTTAGGATTTCAGACGCCGAAAACTATTTTAGAGTCTAAAAGGGCTGAAAGTGTGAAAGAGAAGTCATTGATGAGCAAGACCTGTCAGAATTTTTAGTGTACAAAAGTCAGAAAGGATTATTCAGATGTCGAAAGTCTGAACAAGATCTCAGACTCTGAAAGTGCAAGATTCACAAGGAAGAAAACATCATCAGAGATTCAGACTTGTCGGTGTTTCAGACGTCTAGGAGGTATGAAACACTAAAAAGGCCGAATCTCCAAGGATCACTTAGGTCAGAGACCTGACCAGGTTTTTGGCCTTTTGGAAACTGAAAACCTGTGAAAAAGGCCGTTATAGAAGAAACATGAAAAACCCAAAGGGGGAAAATGAAAAAAAGATGCTGAGACTGATGATACAAGGGGAGGCCTACCCCACAAGGCCAAAGGTGCAAAGAGAACCCTAAATATTTTAGGGGAGGCACAGAAAACTGAACAAACCCTAGAATGTGAATAAAAAACTAAACCTAACAACACAAAACATGAAAAATGGAAAGCGAACCTACCTTGAGATCTAGGAGTGGAAGACAGGGGCAAGATGGCACAGGCATAGAGTAAAAACCCAAGAGGAGAAAAATCCATGAATTCACGAAGTCATGGGGAGATTAGAAGATGCTAGGAATCAAAAGCAAAGTGTGTCATTTTAGGGCCTTAAGCCTTTATATAGCTCGCGGGCAGGGGGGGCGTCAACAGTTTCAGTGTTTTGGTGTCAGAAAAATTGAAAGTCGGTAGGTAGATACTTTCGGCCTTTTGGTGTTTTCAGAGGCCAAAAACACCAAAAGGGATGAACTTCAGCCTTTTGGGCATTTTGGCATTTTTGAGGAATTGAGGTCCTCCAAAATGCCGAAAGGGAAAAAATGCAAAAAAATTATCTTGGCTTTGTTCAACAGGCTGATAATGAGACCCATTTGTGAGGGACTAGGAAAGGGGGCAGACTCAAAAGACCAAAAGACAAGCAAAAAAGAAGGGGGGTCTCAATGGTCAGAGGACCAAAATGGGGTGTGTGTTGTGGACCCACAACAAATAGCGCTAAAAAAAGGAGGAATGACCAAGGCATTTCTTCATCATCAAGACTCTTCGGGTTGTAATTTTGCAGTAGAACGAAAAACCAAGAGATGTATGAGTTAACAATCTTTCAATGACTTCCAACTCTAAAGTTTTTGTTGGTCTCCTTAGTGTGTGTTCATGTGTATTTATTCATTGACCTCCAATTGTGGTAGCTCGAATGTTCATTAGCTATTCCCAACCTTTTCCATGTAGATCAGGGCTTCCCAAAAAGAGCTTTTCTTCCAGTCACGCATTCATAGCCCTGACAAAGTTTTCCCCAAATCCCAAGTATAACCTTTCTCTACTACTAGCCAGGCATTCATAGCCCTGGTAGAGATTGTCATAGTCACCCTAGTCTGATTTGTTTTCTAGGCTGTAGAATTTTGCTTGAGATTTTTTGTTCTTTGGACAAGTGTTCTTATCCTTTTCTGGGTACCTAATGTAACCACCCTAATTTGGTTTGCTCTGACCATAAACCCTATTTTCCCTAAGTGTGATCATACCCCTAATTATGTTAAGACAATTCTTCAATTTATTGGCATAATTCATTAAAAAAAATTTAATCTCCTAAGTGATTTAATCACTAAATCAAAATAATTTCCTTACCAATTCAATCAAAACAATTCAATTCAATCAAAACAATTCAAAAACATGGCTACACTAATTAGTAAAAGGAATTAAATAAATCCTAAATTACATTTCCATTTGCAAAAAGGGAAAGTCAAATCCCTAACCAATGGGAGTTAAATCACTTGGATCACCTCACATGGATCACCAAAGATTAAATATCCACCTCTCTTCCACTTTCAATCCTAACCTCTCATTCACCAAATTATTCTATAAATAGAATGAATTTTAAGCTCAATTGGCCCCTAATTCTTAATTGTTTAAAGCATCCTTATTCTGCCCCTAATTTGAGTTTTCAATTTGCAAACTTATGCTGCTATTATTCTTAGGGATATTCATGCATTTTAGCTTAATTATTCATTGCATTGTTATAATCTTCAATTTAGAGCTAAAATGGACATTTCTTGAGCATTTAGACTAGTTTCATTTGAATCTTCCATTCTAAGTTGTATATGTCACTCATAAATGCATAATCTAAGGGCAATTATAGCATTATTCACACTCCTCTTAGATAGGAAGAAATAGATCAATTTTAGTGATTGATTTTCTTTATTACTCTTTCTTTTCACTAATATAATGACTTATTGAAGTGTTGTGTTGTAGACAACAGGTACACAAATGACACACACATTTCTGGCGCTGACCGTGGGGCAAAATCTCAAATTTTACCTCACCTTTCTATTCATTTTTGACTAATTTCTCTTCTCTATTTTTCAGATACAAAGTCACCTTTAGTCATCAAGGCTTGCTTCTAGGAAATTGGATTTCTTCAAGGAAATAGGTTCACACCCTGGATATCAGAGCTCACATCTGGGGAATTCTGCATCGTTTCTAGTAAAGAATCATTTCTTGTAAATTCTAGGTCGCATTCAGGAAAGGCAATCACATTTAGGGAAAATAGGATCGCATCTAGTTTTTGAATTTGAAATTTGAGAATTCTAACCATGGATCTTTGGATTTTTTTGTCTCTGTCTTTTAAACATCTTAATTCTTGTTTGCAGATTGCTATCTGTACCCTTTTTCTTAAAAAGGTGGAAAGGAAATTCCTAACTTGTGGTTTGCGGGTTTTTGATAGATTAACTTGATTTACTTGTTCCAAGATTTAAAACTTAAATAAATTTTCTAAACATTTGTTAAATCAATTAGAGGAGTATGCTCTTTTCCTTCAAGGAGAATAAGAAACTGAAAAGTTGATTTAGTACTTGAGAGGAATTTGGGGTAAATGAACAAGGCAAACCTCTCATTGTTTAATTATTTTTGGCAAAGTAATTGAACACCACAAATCACTAGATCTTGTGGGAATAATTTAACAAGCTACATCGTATAATTTTGTTTGGCTTGAAATTGAACAGCACAAGTCATTTAAAATTGTGGGAAAAAGAACCTCATTGTCTAATTTTGGGATATAGTAAATGAACAAGCAAAGAACTTAAATCTTGTGGGAAAAAGAACAATCAAACTTTGCTTTCAAGTACTTGTGTTTTCATAATTTAGGAATATTTAAATCAAACTTAATCTTGTTTCTTGATCTCACTAGAGGATTTTCTCTTCCTTCCAAGTGTAGGAATCAAAAAAATGACATGGGGGATTGAGTTGTGAGTGAAGTCATTTGAGGGAAAGAACCTTGATTGAAGTGTTTGTGGGAGAAAATGACATGGACTAAGAGAGTATGCTCTTCTTCTTTTGAAGAATTAGAAATCTTGAAATCCTAAGCTTGCCAATCCTTTGAATGCTTTTCAAAGCATTAGAGGGCCTGCCGGTTGAGGAAAAAATCTCCCAGGAATGACCCAAGTGAGGACAGGTTTTATGCCAACCCTTCCAACTTGTTGACGGGACTTTGTGACCAGTCTTATCAATAGTGATAAGTTGTCACTGGGTACCGGAGTACCGGCCAACTTTTCCTGTAAAGGTTGTCCGGGAAATAAATTCTCCAGACCTTCAAGCACCTGAGTGTCGGGTTTCGACAGTGCAGGGAAGCTAAGTTAGGAAAGTGACAATTTTGTTCAGGGGGATAGCTGGTTTTACTCGCCTTCTTCAGGAATTTTGACAATGGGATGGGGTTTCTTGCAAGAACATTAAGTTTATGAAATAAATAAAAAATTAGGCTAGAGATAGAGTTTATTATTTCTACTTATAGTTGTGCAACATATTTCAAAGATCAACTATGCTCCAATGTAAGAACTAAACTAAATACTGAATACATATAGAACCAGTGATTCATACATATTTAATAGCAAGGGGGAAATAAGATCATTAATCTAAATAAAACATTAGAGAAAAGGACATTAGAAACATACAACACTAAAGATATCGCTAACTTGGAGATCAAAACATCAACAACATCATTGCCAAAAGGTGTTCCTCCTTCTTCATTAACTCAAAGTGTTCCAGCATCACTCATGTATACATCCTTGGTTCCAAGGGAGCATCTGACTACTAAGAACTATTGAGCATTGAGCTCCTGAAAACAACTAAGAATAAAATGCTAATAGTATTGGACTGAAAAATCATCAATTTTTCTGACCCTTGAGGTCAGACTTCTTACTTATACACATATTTTTCCCTAAAACTAACCTTATCTAACTATACACTCAATGTATAAAATACATTATTCGGTGGCTAGTACTACCTGCACCACTTACAATCACCTTGAAAAGAGTAGAGGTTTGACAAGATAGAGGAAGAAGAAAAGAAGAGAAGTTGGGAGAATTTGCATAGAGAAGAGTGCTAGAGTAAAAATAGAAGAAATTTGATCTTCCCAGAGTTCGAGGTAACATGCCTCATCAATGAAAAATGCGGCTCATTGTCTTTGATGCACCAACTAGTTAATGTTGGAGGGGCACCTTGGGAAAATACCTATCAAATTCATTCCTCTATCTGAGATGCCTTATCAGGATCACCTACCTACTGACCCCCTTATTAACTACTTGACAATGACTATTCGGCTCTGGGGAACCTGGACACGTGTCATTGAAAGAATACAAAACTATAGATTGGAATTCCCGTGTCTAAGAGCTTACACTCGAAGAATAAAGATTTTACAAAATTTGCACCTTATTGGTGAAAATCTCCAGAATTCAGAGAACTTTATTGTGCCTTGTATGTTTTGAAAGCCTCCAAAAGCTAGGGAATTCCCTCTTCATCGATGTATTTGATGCACGCCTAACATTATTTGGCCACCTCCAATTGCTCACCCAAATCTAGAGTGTTCCTTTTGAATTCTGCAGCCATCTTTGCCGCATCATGGGCCTGGAGCATCATACATGATAAACGTGACATTTTTTCTCTGTCTAAATCCCCTGAGGATTGGTACCGTGACTCCATTAATTTGTCAAACTTCCCAACTACATGATCTACTAGAGTGCATGTATCTGTGCTAAAGGGATCGACTCCCAAAACCCTTGTAAAAAATGCCTTATATAAATTTAAAGAATATTCTACTCTAGGGACCTTGTCCTTTAGGGACTCTGGCAGTTGCTTGCTAATCTCCAATTTAAGATCAAGTCTGGAGTGCTGGACCTAGATAAAATCAAAGGACTCTTCCCCCAAAATTCTCATCTCTATGACAGGTTCCTCCCTGAGGTTCATGAGCTCTCCTAGCTCGCTCCTCAATGCCTCGTACTGCTCAGTCTCTCCCTCCCATATAGAAATTGTATTTTGGGCATGATGTAAAATTTTTTTAGCTGTGTGTAGGTCCAGGAGAGTTGCCACTAGGAAATTTTAGACATTTCCTACCTACTCGGATACCTAGTCGTTGATTGCATGCGATTTCCTTTTCATGTTCCTTAGCGTGTCGACGTCACCCTATGGAAGTGGTGCAATAGATGTAGAAGCCTCTGGATGGATTTTAGACAATGGCCATGCTAACTCTGTCAATAACCCAAAAATATTTACATTCTTCTCTTTTTCTTCTTTAAGCCTCTGGGCTACTTGTCGTAGCAGGCCTCAATTGCCCGCCTGGCCTCTTTCAACAGGTCTAGTTCACCCTTCTTTCCCCTCTTCCCCAGAGGTACCTCTGTGACTATGTATTTGGAAGCACTTACCACTGCTTCCTCTTTGTCTAGGGGAGGCATCACAATGACCGCAACTGTATCCCCACCTAGACCAGTCCAAATGGAGTGGAGCGTAGGGGCCTTCTTTGGCTTGGGGATGCTTTGACTTTGTGCCATTATCTCATCCAGGGAGAGATGGGCTTTTTCTACCACCGGGGCCTTCCTATTCTTTGATTCCACCAACCACTCTGGTGGCGGGGCTGGCCTTGCTGCTAGGGCTTGATCATTTGAGTCTCCAGTTCTGCTGCTCACCCCAGTGTTTAGAGTCTCATCAGACTCTTTTTTTGTATTCTTGGGGCCACCTGCACTATCCACCTTCATGGCATCAATATCCTCTACCTCGATGTCCTTGTCCTTAGCAGCATTGGTAAAATCAACATTCATATCTTTGGGGTTCTCCCCCTCCTTTTGCTGTTGCTGCTACTCTTATTCTCCGGTATCATTTGTGGGACATCCTCCTCCATTGGCTTATCCTTTGGAGGTGGTGAAGGTGTCCAGACTAGATATATCTATAGTACTA
Organism: Thuja plicata; assembly: GCA_018584345.1. Classification (NCBI taxonomy): domain Eukaryota; kingdom Viridiplantae; phylum Streptophyta; class Pinopsida; order Cupressales; family Cupressaceae; genus Thuja; species Thuja plicata. The sequence continues at coordinate 3,617,707 of MU225850.1, forward strand.
CAGGGATCACCTTGCCAAATGTCACATTGCCCTAGGTGGGCGGAGGTATCTGGAGCATGGCGGCTAAGGTTATGTTGTTCTTGTAGGTCTAGTTCCCTTAGCCAAAGCCGATTTCTCACCTTGCACTTGCCTCTTTTCTCCTTTTTCAGTCTCTGAGACTAGGATTTATTGAGCATTTGGGATGTCCACCTATTCTAGATATTTCTCTCTTTTTTCCTGGACTTCTTGTTCTATGGTAATTTCTTTTTCCAGGATCTCCCCTTTAGTGGGGATTGTTTCTTCTTGGGCAGCGATCTCTTCCACCGCTTTCCCTATATCCCCTTGTAAATTGACAAGCTCTTCCATCCGAAAGATGTCATCAAAATCATCATGTGGAGGGGAGGTCTCCAGGGGGTTCTTTGGTGGATTTTCTAGTTCAAGGGAGTTCGGGATGATCTCCACCTGAGGGATGTTGGGCATCCCGAGGTCTATATTGCTGAGTAAAATTTGTCTTTTGCTTCTTCCTCCTTGTTACCAATGGGGGTCTAACATCCAAAATGGCCACTCATTCATCCTCCCCTCCTATCCCCGCTGCTCGGACCATAAGTTCTGCAAGTGAGGGGGAACTAGAAGGGAGGATAGGATCTACCGTAGTAACTAGGATGCCTAGCTAGGTGCTTATGGCTTCCTTCATTTGGTGGTTAGCTGCCAACTGAAGGTGCAATTGTTCTGCAAAGGGAACTATGGATGGAATCTTGGGCGGGATCCCAAATTTCCTTTTCCCCTATCCTTGCCTTGCATGGAGGTTCCGACCCCAGAAGTGGATCCCTGCAAAAATGTGCCAACTCTGTGTGTACTCTTTGGACATACCTTTTTAAAATACACATGACTATGTTCAACCGCATAATGGGTAATGTCCTCGATTGCTGGGATTTCTGGGGTGTCCCAGTGGGTGTAATAATATTATAGTAAATTAAGGCATCGTTTACTCTGTAAAAACTGGGGAAACTGGCCTCCCATTGTATTTGTGGGAAATATTCCCACGAAGCACTTTGGCCCTTGCCAGTCTTGAGCATGCCGACAGTGAGTAATCCCCAGGTTATGGGGCATTACTGTGCTAGTGCTCAAAATACATATGAAGTCATGTAAAATTTGGAGGACTGGGTGACCTTGACGAGCTGGGCGTCCACATGATTGGCAATGATAGTTGCCCAATTGAAAGTTTGTCTGGCGGAGGTGATGCCGAATAATAATTAATACATCCATGTTGAGAATTCCTGGGCATGGGGTTCTCCAAATACCCTGCACAAGGCGATGATCCCCATTTATATACTTTCTTTAAAGTCTGTTTGGGGGATCTCCAACTTCATCTTTTTATAATCTTTTCTTGGGGTCATGAGCTAGTTGGAGTTGAGGTATTACCAAGAAATGTGTGGGAGCTTCTCAAATTCATTTAATGCCAGGGATCGGGTGATAACTTTAGCATTGGCAAACCAGAGGATCCCTAGCCCCAAAGAAAATGTTGCAGAGTCTAGAGACACCATGGGCATTGGGTAGCCTGACAGAAGAGGAGCGACAAGCATGATAGATCAGACAACTATGTTGTAGTGTTCTGCCGGTGTAAGAATAAGTTCCAGAGCTTGCACTGAGCAGGGGAAGCAGGTGGCCTTGAGGATTCTAGAGTTGACCACATTAAGTGCCATCAGATCTCCAACCTTGCGTTGAATGAACATTATCTTTACCAAGGCTTGCATTTCAGCCTGAGCTCTGATACTTGTGTTGGTGATTAATTTTAGCTTAGAATCAACCTTAGATGCCAAAGTGGCTTCCCCCTTAAGATATTTCATTGTCAGTGGGATATTTTCTAAGGCCTTCTCGGCCTTTGTCTTAGTGGCTACCCTTGTTGAATTAGTAGGGAGTTCCGGGCTCCCTGGTGGAGTAGATACTTTAGACATGATTAATTCATGAACCCTGGAAACCTGCAAGACCATACAACCCTCAATATAGATAATATAATAGAATTCCAGGTCTCGAAGATTTTATCATTGCCTCACATCTATCCTAAAAAGGTGTTAGTTTGCATCAAACCTTGAAAATATATTGAATGAAATGACTTAGGAATTTGATCTATGCCTGAGGGTTCTGGGGATTATGGCTCATGCAACTAATGAAATGAAGGTCAAAGGGGAAATTGGGACCTAGATTTTAGAAAAATAACCATTATTGACATGACTGGTAATTAGCCATACTAGGCTGACATGGGGCATCATGTAGTCATGAAATAAAGGGAGTAATGACATTGAAGGCAACACCTATCCGAACACATGAGGGAATGAATGCCACTTGGGCTGATTTTGAATGCTCACATGTGGGATAATTAAATCCACCATTAAGACTAAGATGACGGAGGAGAGAGAAAGCCTACAAAATTGACTAGGCGAGGTGCCGAGTTTGAATTTGCAGACGCTAGGTGGGAAATCTCAACAATTTGGATATACATAGAGGGTAACAGTGAGCTCACCACCAGACAAGTGAGAAGGAAATATAGAAATGTATAGGGATCACAGGGCTTTCATGTAAACACAAGCTAGAAACACTTATGCACAGTGGACCGAAGACCAATTTTTTGAGACACCTAGGAACAAACCTATTTGCAAAAAATTTACAGACAAACAAAAAAAATTTACAATATGTACACTAGAATACACTACTTTAAAGCTACACAAAGGGTGGACAACCCTCTGGTAGAGCCATCCCACCAATAGGAGGCGATGCCAAGAACAGATTGGGAAAATAGAGGCAAAAAGCAGAACACAAAAAAACTAGAAATGAAAAAAGAAAGCAACAAGGGAGAACTAGAAGGGCCTACCTTAACAAAAAGGAATACGAGAGGATGAGAATGGGAGGTGCTCTACAACTAATCATCTTTGAAACACCACGAACATACAACTTCCAATCATTGTTAAGCACTATTTAAGCTCTGAGAATAAATCACACTTATTCACTACTAAATCACCTTAATTGCTTTGAATTGCTCTGGGCTAATTTTTTCACGGTAAATGTAATAATGATTGGTGAAACCCTATTTATTCCCCTAGGGTAAAAACATCCCATTTTCCTTTCGCAAATCCTGAGAAAAGAAAACCTCCGAACTTCGGTCCCGGTGATCCCATGTAACCGCACCCTCTAACAAAAGAGGAAATGGTGATAGAGAGTCCCGGAGTTTAGAATCTGGCTAGAACAAAGAAGAAAAAAACACTCTAGGACCAGGTCCCAGAGGAAGAGAAACCAAAAAGAAAAATAAAACACCAACCGCGCGAAGGCAAAGGCTAGAGGAAAACAAAAGGAAAAGAAACAAGGCAAAAGCAAAAAAAGGGGGACCCAACATTTTGCCCACAAAATGTAGGGACAGGTATGTAGGGAATAACAAATGGAAAATCACTGGGATGAATGCCTTAGTGCATTTGAGAACTACAAAATCTCTGGTTATAAAAACTAGAACTCACCCTTACCTGGAGTATTATGTTTGAAAGGCGCGAGGTGTCTGAGAAAATCTGACTCATCACTGATTCAATCCTTCAGTCTTTCGTCAGTTGTGTAGTGTGTGCATTGATAGAAAATTAAGCCAATGATTTCTGGGAGAAGTAGAGAGGAGGCACTGAATACATCAAACCAAAATCATCACATCTTGCATGATCCCCCGAATACTAGAATTCTCTATTCTTTAATTTTTTCTTTTCTTATGAAGACGGGGAAGGTGGTACCTCTTTCACTGTGAACCTTAAGCTTAGCTAATTTTTACGGTGGTACTTCTTTCACCTTGCCATCCATTTTAATTCACTGAATAGGAGAGACATTCCGGACTTGGGATATTTTATGATTTTCAGATTTGGTCAACCACTAGTGCAACCGATCTACCCTCAAGGATCACATGATTAATTTCTCCTTAGATTTTCTGTTAACTAGTATCAAGTCTTTCAAGATATGAATCTGATGAAGATTACCCACAGCCTCTTACCATATGCACAAAATGACTCTAAAGTGTGGACAAATTCCACCATGCTAACAATAGATTCTGGACTATTCAAAATGCATAAGGTACCATTCCAAGGACTAGATGTCATGTGAAGTATACCTGTCTACAAGAAGAGGGAAACATGTTAGGAACCTGGAAAACAAGATGCAAAGCCAAAGAAAACCAAAAAAAAAATCAAGGGAGAGAAGGCAGCCCCAGAGGACTGCCGATGAACTATTTACAAGGACAAGGCACTCCCAAGGAGCACCGAGAAAAGGTATTTACAAGCGAAAAAATTTACATATAATACAACTTCGAGCAAACCTACCACCCACCTCATTCGAAGTAGTGCTTAAGAAACTGCCCATTGACGAGAAATGGGATGACTTCTCTGGTCATGGTGCTGAGGTGATAAGTATTAGCTCTGCAGATCTTAGAAATCAAATATGGTCTAAGCTAGAGCCTTTGAAATTTGGTGTGGTTTCCTTTCTTTTCCCAGGCCTTGTCCCAAAAAAGGACTAGGTCTGAAATCTGAAAGGCTTTATATTGGGCTCTTTGATCAAACCATCACTTAATGACCACTTGATGACATGCAAAATGTTCTAGTGCCACGTTTCTTTGTTCCTCCATTCTCACCAGGTTCAAGAGCCAAACCTCCACAATGTTGTCCCAATTGTTAAATTCCTAGATAAATTGTAAAATTGAGATTTGTAAGTTGATAGGGAACACAGGATTCTAGCCATAAACCAAGTGAAATGGGGAAGTCCCCAGGGCTACCTTGATTCTGATACGATCCACCCAGAGGGCGAACCTAAGATTTTGGTGCCAGTCTTGAGGATTTTGTTCTAACAGGTGTTTGATCACCTCCAACATATTTTTATTGGTAGATTCAGCCACACCATTACCCTGGGGGTAGTACTTTCTTGAGAAATTCAAGGTGATCTTCCTCTTATAATTCCATTCAAGTAACTATGCTGAAGAAAATTCTAGACCATTGTCACACACTATAGCTAAGGGCATTTCGAATCTAGTGGCTATGTTTTCTTCCAAGAATTTGATAACTAGATCTGTCGTGTTGTTCTTACATGGGATTACCTTGGACCACTGGGTACAATAATTAGTCATAGTCAGAATATACCGGTGGTTGGCAGACGAGTTGGGGTTGATTTCCCTGATAAAATAAAATGCCCATGGGTGAAGGGTCGAACTTCAAAGACCAGCTACAAAGGCATGACCAAGTTTTGCTCATGATGGCCTGTGGTTTGGCAAGTCTGACACTTCCTCACATGAGTGTAGATATCCTTAAATATGAAGGGAAAATAGTATCTAGCACAAAGAATCTGGTGGGCAGAGGCATTAGCTGAGACATGCCCGGTTTCGAACTGCCCATGAAATTCTTCTATCATTTTGGCAGCTTGGTCCCAATTTATGCACCGGAGGTAAATGCCTTCAAAATTATTGCTAAAAAGCATTCCATTTTTTATCATGAAGTGTGCACTTTTTAGTCACAGGATACGACATTTGTTTGGGGGAAGCCCCTTTGGGCATCTGTTATTGAGCAACAGGTATACCAGGTTGGTATACCATGGGTCTTGAGTGACGGATTCCACCGTATAAGTTTGACATTCAATGCTTGGAGTTACTTCCGCCATCGCTCTGCATAGTCCTTGGCCTCAAACTATCTTCATTGGTTTCATTTCTAGATCATATACTTTGAGGATGGCCATCCATTCCCCCGACATTCACCCAGTTCACTCTGCAGTAGTAAAGATTTCATAGCCAGTTCTGAAATGATAACATGCACTTTGCTCCAGAGAATATAGTCCAGAATTTCTTCATGGCTTGGACTAGAGAAAAGCCTACTTTTCCAAAGGTGAATATCAGACTTCGGCATTCTTGAAGGGGGAACTCATGAAAGAAATGGGTCGTTCTTCCCCTTCAACTTTGTGGGTTAGGACTACTATTGTCAAATGCGGTGAAGCGAAGGAGTATATGTGAAATGGGAGGGAATAGTCCAGACTTGCCAAGATAGGTGCCTCCAATATGGTTTGCTTGATCTGAGAAAATGCTCACTTCACTTTGGGGCTCCAATCAATCTTTGTATCTTTCTTCATCATGTCATTGAGTGGTTTAACTATCTTGGTGAATCCAGTGATGAACTACCAGACAAATTTTATCTTTCCGAAGAAAGATCTCATCTCCTTTTTATTGTCGGGCATCTGTAAATTCAGCAGTGCTTCAACTCTCTTAGGGTCAATGGATATCCCCTTCTCAGAGACTATATGCCTAAGCAAATTCCCTTCGGTGACCTTGAATATGAATTTCTTAGGGTTGAGGGAAATACCATACCAATGACATCTCTCGCAAACCTGGGCCAGATGGGCAGAATGATCATGCTTGTCATGGGAAAAGACTGTTAAATCATCCATGTAGATGATTATGCATTTTTTGACTAGGCCCTCGAACGTAATGTCCATAGCCTTTTGAAATGTGGCCCTCATGTTGATAAGGCCAAAGGGAATTCTCTGATATGAAAATGTTCCCCACTTGGTGGTGAACATCATTTTGTCTCTATCCTCGAACTTAACCATAACCTGGTTATACCCAGAGTACCCATCCAGGAAGGACATCATTTGGGATCCATTAACAATTTGTAAAACCTCATCCAATGAGGGGAGAGGGTGATTGTCCTTCTTGGATGCCTTGTTTAAATTGCAAAAATCCACACACAGGAAGATTTCATCATTCTTCTTTCACACGGGGATGAGGTTGGCAACCTAGCTTGTGTGCTAGATAGGAAAGATAATCTGGGCTAATAGCAGTTTTTGAACCTCCTAATGAATTAGAGGTTTGATCAGTGGGTTTACCGACCTATGCCTTTTCCAAAAAGGCTTGGCATCTGGTTTCAGTGGGATAGTATGAGTCATGATGGATGTGTCATAAGTCTTAAGATCTTCATACCCCCATGAAATAACATATTCTCAGAAAACCATGAGAATCTTCTCCTTCTCCACTGGGGAGCAGGAGGTGCCAATGTGTACAAATGTTTCTTCATTGGCCTTGCCAATGTTGACCTTTTTGAATTTCCCTCCCTCAGGGGAGGATGATATACTATCTTGGCCTCGGGGTTCCGAATCAAAGATGCATTCAAGAGCTACCATCCCCTTAGGGATGGTGTTGGTGGATAGATTGACAATCTTGTCATCTTCTTCACCCTGTCTGATATTGTCATGATCTCTTTCTTCCACTATTTGATCCTCAAAGATGCAGACATTGGCCATGAAGGCCAGAATGTGTTGGTCATCCTCAAAAACCTGAAAGTGGGTGATATTATCTGGGATAGACAGGGTGGGGACCATCTCAACAGAAAACTTCCAGAGTCAGGAGCCAGCCATTGGCTCAAGGGTGCAGGTAGACACGACAAGGGAATCTAGAACATAGTTACATTTTCAGGGAATAAGATCGATGCCAAAAGCATCAAAGTCTTCAATTAGGCTCCATGTCTGGTTGTGATATTTAGCCAACCTTTTTTTGTGACAAGTGGATTAGCTTCGGACTTATTTTATGATCAACTCTGAATCACCCCTCGCCCAAAGGTGGGTGATTCCTTTTCTCAATGTGAATGGAAGTCTAAGGACCAAGGCATTGTACTCCATGAAATTATTAGTGAAGTTAAAATTTAGTCTATAAGATGTGAGGAAGGATTTCCCTCATGGGTTGATTAGTTCCACTCTAGCCTTGCAGCCTTGTTTAGACTGGGATCCGTAAAATTTTAGGGTCCATAGGTCATTGCTCATTTTCTGGGGCTGGGAAGGCAAAGTGGCATTTGAATCAATTTTGGGAGGGTTGAGAGGTGATTCCTCTGGTTGTGATGGTGCATGGGTGAGGTTTCCCTTGGAGAAGGCCTTAGTTGAGATTCCTGCACAAGCAACACCTTAGGCGTATCGCTAGATGGATTACTTGGTCCAGGTGAATCAGATTTATGTTATTTCTCCCGAAGGTTATTGATTTAGTGGGTAGCAATGATGATACAAGACTCACACTCTAGTTCAAAATGTTTTTGGTAATGTATCTGACACAAAGTGTCAGACAAGAGTGTGGTGAGAGTTTTCATGTTACCCTATGAGTTTACCTCACCACTCAGTTTCTCGTCTAGGTCCTAAATCCTCTGAGTGACTATGGGATCTTCCTCGGGAGTGAAATCAAATGTTAGGATATCTAGGGGTCGGTACACCCCGGGGTAAGATTCAGAGAAAATGAATTCATTTACCCTCCCAACATCGGTGAGGGCCTGCTTCATTTTGGGTTCACTCTCCACCCAAATTTGGTTTGATTTCCCCTTCCAGGGGAGGCACAAGTGAGAGAAGTCTGTAGAAAAATACCTGTTAAGGGCCTTAGACCAATTTCAACTCAATAACATCCCATAAGTTTTAGGGATGTCCACCACTTGGATGTCTATTGTACTTGATATTTGGGGGTCTTGGATGAGCTGAATCTGGACATTTTTTAGCTCACCTACCATTTTTACAGTAGTTTTGTCTAATTGGACTATTGCACCTTTGGATAGAGTGGGAGTGAGTCTGAGCTTCTGGCATATGGATAAGGGCATGACATTGCCCGAAGCACTAGAATATACCAAGCAGTTATAGAAGTTCTTCCCTTGAATGTTCAAGCCTAGTAGGAAGGGAGGATCCTCTGTGTTTCCCTAGAAGACAACTAAATTAGCATCATTAAATGTGACACTCTTTGGTGGGCAACTGACAGATTCCGGGTTTCCCAAGACCTTCAGAAGAGATTTCTTCTTCTTAGGACAATTAAACAAAAACCCCATCAAGGTCATGGAGGTGGTCATTTTCTCTAATGCCTTAGTGATGTCAAACCTCCCCCCCAAGTAAATTTGACTTCCCTCAGCTGGATCCCTGGCTTGGTTAGAGCCGGATCCTTTCAGTGGGAAGGAGTGATCAGTTGTGTTGTCATGGGGAGGGGTATTCTTGGGAGGCATTGGCATGTAAAATAGTCCTTTTCCAGCCTAACTATGAGTGTTGTAGGGAGTCCATTGGCTGGTGAAGGGATTGGCCTCAAAGGTTGGGATAGATTGGTCAAAGAACCCATGCAATTTGAAATCTTCTTTGTCCTATTCATCTATCCCAAAGAAGACGGTCTCACATGTAAAGGCTGTGTGAGGAGGATCTTGTGTGGAAGGTTCTAGGGGAGTAGGATCAATATGTTGTTGTCTATCCAACTGGGAGATCATGATGATCTTCTCCAATGTGGTACAATTCACCTCATAATGAGAGCCGATGTCATGCAATCTGCACCAATTGGTTAGGGGGTGGAATTCTGCAAGTTGTGCAAAATGAATGGGTCCAACACCACCCTGAGTGGTGTTTTGGTTTGGAGGAGGACCCCCAATATTTGCATTGTTGTCCCATTGCTATTGATTGGGCCGAGGCCCATTGTTGTAGTTTCTACCTCCAGAGTTGGTATTTCGTTGTCTGGAGAAAATATTCTCTCTCTAGGAATTGGTGTTGTGAGGCGCGGAGGGCCCCACCTTCAGCTATCCCATGTCCATCATCAAAGAGGACACCAATCATCAGAGGGATTCAACCTCAGCTAACATCTCTTTGGAGAGTTTAAGTGGATCTAAATGTCCAAGGGATAGAGTATTCACTCCTTTGAGATGATCTTAAACAACAATGTTGGCAGAGCTTCTTGAAAACAATCTCATCACATTGCCTCAAACCACCTCATGTTGGATGTCATTTGTGAGTACCTACTATGCCTATCATCAATATAATGAGTATAAGACTTCACATTGCATGGAGTTAAAACATAAAATCCAAGATCTAATTGATGTTGCCATAATCAAAGATGAAGATACTCATGAATTATCAAATGAAGATACTAATCCCAAGTATGATCAAAATCATTAACCTATGTCTAGAAATGAGATACATATTACTTCTACTTCTTCCACTATTCCTACATCTGACAAAGCTTCAAAGATATCCAAATTTCCTCCATCACACAAAGATCCTAATGCTTTTCATGGTAACTATGTCTACCCTCAAGGGCTTCCTTTAAAAGAAATCCAAGCTAATCTATATCTTGTTGCAAGTATATTCCATGCTCCTAAAATCAAACACCCTAAGCTTTCATGTGCTTCAATGCCAATTCTGAATGATTCCCCAGCAATCCTTCAAGAACCCCTTATAAAGATTGAAACTCCTCCCTTTTCCTTTGGAGTGGATCCATGTCAAGAGGATAAAACAAAATACACAGAAACAAGTCTTACTAATGACCAAGATCAAGACATTATGCTATCCCCTCCAACATTTGATGAAGATCCCATATCCCTATAATTTGAAGATGACCCCCTTGTACCTTTTCAAGAAGATATTCCTCCATCTCAAGATCTACATAGCCCTCCATCTCCTATGCAAGATCCTGACACTTCTAACAATTCTATTGAAAATCAAGAGCAAGGTACCCTTCCTACACTATACAAAGACCCTTGTCAAGATCAACATATCCCATCATATCCTTCACATACTCTTCCATATCCATCTCAAGAGACCATTATTCCTCCAAATCCCTTACATGATAATGAGTCACCTCAAGTATCAATGGTTCCTTTCAAATTTTCTCCTATCAAAGGTACTCATGAGCCTATGAATATGAAGATGAATTCTAAACAAAATATACTTGGTCAATAATCTCACTCTAAATATGTTTATACTCATTTCATACCTTATATTCCTCCATTTGCCTACAAGAATCAGCCTTCTCCATCCTCCAAATCTGTCCTTGGTCCCTATGTCCAAAAGGTGAAAGCTTCAAACCTTCCATCTATATTGGGTCCATATATCCCTCCATCCACTTACCTTATCTCCTATCAAGATTGACAAAGACATGCATCTTTGAAACCTCCATATCAATCGCTCCATATGAACCATCCATATCAGCCTTATTCCTCCAAAAATCCCAAGTCTTTTGGAAGCAATTTGGATGTCAAACAAAGAAATCAGAAATTCAAGAATCCTCTTACATATAAAGATCACTATGTCCAATCTAATCGACAAGTGAATATAGAGAAAAAATAAACATTCCAATGACCACAAAGGTCCACTAAGCAAAGAAGAACACCAAATAAAATGTGGATTCCAAAATCCCTCATTAAAGAAGTGAATGTTAAAACATCCAAAAACAAAGTAAAATCTATGTGGATTCCCAAATCTATCCTAAAGGACTTGGAAACAAAAAGAAAATCACAAGATGTGTGGATTCCCAAATCACTCTTAAAATATTTCAACACAAAAGAAAAATCAGAATTGGCATCCAAGCTTCCAAAGGCTTCCACTCCGTGTCCTTTCAAACATTTTTCATCTCCTAAACCTATTGTAGGTCCTCATGTCCCAAAATCCATCTTGGTTCATCGTATACCAAGATCCTTATCAAAACCAAAATCCATTTCAAACACTTTTCCTTTATCATTCCACCATCCTTCAAGATGTGTGTCGATGTTGATCTTGCCTACACAAAACTCTCCCTACGACACCCAATATCCTACCCCTACTTACTATCCTTCCATATTGGGTCCTTACATTCCTTCTATTCCTCTCATCGAATCTCTTGCACAAAATCTTGGCTTCCGTCTCCCTTATCCTCTATTTCATACCTTTTTCATCACCCTATTAACATCTTTGAGCATACTTTCAGTGTTCTTGGACTATCATAGCATATGTTTCAAAAGATCACTATCCAAAGAGCAAGATGCATAAGTTCCTCCTTGAAATCAGAAAAAAAAAAAGAGAAAACAACAAGGAGATTGAAAAAGAGAAAAAGTTCCTCGGTGAAAACCTGGTAAAATAGGCACCTTGGTAGCAAAAGTAAAGAGAAATAAATTCATCCTATGGTGAAAACTACTTCTTGTGGTGCCTTGGATAAGTATCTTGATGAAAACCTGGCAAACAAGTGTCATGCGTAATTCCTCCTACTTGCACTCTTCACTTGGGGGCAAGTTCCTTCCATGTCATCTTATCTATCATACCTTCCATCCAGCTAGCCTTGCGTATCCATGTTCCGTCTGGTGATCTTGACAAGGTTGACCCTATCTAGGAATTCTTTGCATATTAAAATCCATTATCCTATCCTTTGGAATAATTAATTTCTCTTATCTATGGTACACTATTATGATCTTTCTTATCTAAAGCCAAATACTCACTATCCTAGCACTAATCGTATCAGTTGACCCCTTGGTCTTGATCACAAGGAAGAAAAAAATAAAATTAGAAAAAAAGTTCAAAGAACTCTCTTGAAATGTCCACTCTGTTGGATTGTATTCTATCCTACATACTTTTCATGACATTAGTTCATTATCCTATTTGATATTTAGCACTACTTCATAAGCCTACATTGCTATATTGTTTTTACCTAGCTTGGGTAATCTTGAGGAGATTGTCCTTGAGGGTTACATTCACCCACTTTATCAACCTTTTCCAATCCAATTCTGAGCTATCAATCCATCAATAATTCCCTGCACCTTTCTAGACATTGGGGGCATACAAATATGATCATGCTTGAGAATTTTTAATCTTTTAACAATCTTCTAAACCTGGAAAATAGGCGTCACTCAAACTCTGAGCTCTATCTATCAATGCATCGATGATAATAAACCTTCATAATATCACCTATGCTATTTGGTGACTCTGATTCCTTAAAAATGTCCTATCCTTGCTTGGGATTTGTCTGCATTTGCATCTTAGGAATAGTCATTCTGCACTGGGGGCATCTTTGCTAGCATGTTTAGTCTACATTTGCTAGGTTGTCCTAGGTTCATGTCTAGGATGTTTGCCTCTCAAAATAGTATTTCTCAATACTTGCACCTAAATGTCACTATCACAAAAAAGGTGTTTCTTCAACACCACCTACCTATAACAGACATCACACTAGTATTTCTCAACACTTTAATCAAGAACTTTAAATAACTTAGTGTTTTTCAACACTTTAATAAAAAATGAACTAGTGTTTCTCAACACTTTAATCAACTAGTGTTTCTAAGCACTACATTGGATTGACATTGATGACAAAGTTAATCTCATATATAATTAGACATGAAAACATATTGCTTAATTCCAAATTCTGATTTATGAATCTCTATTTTGCTTGAAAAATGAATCTATAGTATTTCTCAATAGTACTTAAACACATAGTCTGATCTTGGTTTGATTATGACTCTTTTATGTTCCCATGATGTTTCACACTAGGGGCATCTAAGAAGTTATAAATTTACTTTGATTGATTCTCAATTGGTGATTGTTATGTCTTCCAAGTTACTCCATGACGTCTATTTAAAGACAAAGAGTCACAAGGATAGGGGGCATAACATTTTCCTGGTTTTCTGTGTATGGTGATTTTTACAAATGATCCTATGAATTTCACCTAACTTGGATGTTTATGGTAAGGGCTACCAACATGAGTTGATAGCCACATATATCTTTATCCTTGTTATGTGTAAACTACGGTGAGGTTGAAACAATATCCTTGTCTGTTTTCTAAATCATATTCTTACTAAGGTGTACGCTACCTGATGTACCCAAGGATATGGATTTTCAAGCTCAGTACGGGTCACATATCTTAAATTACACTTGAAAAGAACCTAATTCTTAATAGTAAAAGGAGATAACTAACTTTTCATCCTGGCTTCTATACCTTGATGCCTAAGTTTAGTTTCGACATTTCATCTAATACACATAATATTCATACTTTCATGATACCAGTGGGTATTAGTGATAGTTGTACTTGTATCATCTTAAAATGGAAGCACTTCCATGTTAAGAATGTTTGGCCCTCCTTAGGGGATGTTTTTGACCTCCATCATATCATCCTTCCATTTTTGCATCATCCTCTGCTTTTGTGCCTGTATAGGACCCTGATTGGGCCTCTCCGGGCACCTTCTACCCCACCAGGCATATTTTCTAGGGGTTTTGGCCCCTTGGGTCAAGGTCAACCTCGAACTTGACCTAGGTCAGGGCTGACCTCGACCCTAACCTAGGTCAGGGTCAACCTCAACCCTAACTAGGGTCCCCCTTTCAAAACTGGAAGCTTGTCGGCTGCCGGGGGTCATCCAAAATTTAGTTTTCCCGCTTCCGGGTTGGCTGTTTTGGGTTCCAAAACATTGATTCCTAAATTATATTTAATATAGGTCCTTTTCTAGGGGCATGGGTCTAATTGAAATTTAATTATCCTATGTCATCCTCCTTAGAAGATTGTGCCCTAGTTTCATAGAAAAGGAAGTTTTCTCCTCTCATTTTCTCTAAGTGATACTAAGCGATATTGAGCATAAAAGGAGAAGTTTTAAGCATCCATTGTTCTACATATTTCCAAGTTATCAAGGTGTTCAAGTCTTCGTCTCAAGAATTCAAGTTCTCCATTGAAGTTCAAGGATTTAAGATTTCAAGCCATTGAAGGGATTTGGTTCAAGCATTCAAGATTTATCATTCAAAACCCTAGATCAAGACATCATGGTGGTGTGATCTTCCTTCAAGATCCTTTTGCATCCTCATGACTCTTTCATCCTCTCTTCAAGGTGGATTTCTAGCATAAAATCATTTAGGTTTATGGTTTCTAAAGCCCATGCTTTCATACTTACATATTTGCTTACATTTGAATTACAATTACATATCTATTGAATATCATAGCTTCATTGTTAGATTAAATTCTACTACTTGCTAGCATTCTGTACTTTATTGATTTCAAGGTTAATTCCTAAATCGGGGTTTGACTAAGGTAAACCCCTCCCCCACAACAAACAATCCTCTTTTTCTTGTAGGAATAGGTTTAGAATAGCAGATTTGAGACCAGATCTGGATACCCTTTTCGGCTTTCTTTCAGACGGTGCGAACAGATTCTTTTTCGGACCTGTGCAGGTCAGGATCGACATTATTGGGTCAGGGTTGACATTTCTGGGTCAAGGTCGACCTTTTTCATAAGATGACATTGGAATGGAAAAATATTTTTGGGTTTTGTTTGTCTCTATGTTCCAGTTTGGGATCATCTGTCAGTTTTTCTGGAAACAGTCTACAGACCTCAGAAAATAGTGTTCTTTGATTTGCTATTCTTTAAGGTTAGTACACTTCTCCTATTTCTTCAATTACTTTCATATAGCATATCTATACATATAATTAACAAAATTTAAGATATCCTTCTTATTATTCTCCTTTCCAAATAGTTGATTCATTTGTACATTAGCCCTTCTTTTGGGTCGATCAACTTGGATCTCCCATTTGTGCATTTGAGGATAAAAGAGGAGCATCTTATCTTCTTCCTAATCACAATTGCAATACACAATCAATACAATTCAATTAAATGTAAGGTAGGGTTAAGGAAATCAACATACTCTAATAAAATCAAATAATAATTAACATTCGAACCACCTTATCCCTTTCCAAACACCTTACATTTTAACAACACCTATTTTATACGTTACATTTTGGTGAACCCGCGATAGACAACTCCTCTTTGGTGTTAGATTTACATCTTAGACTACAATTTGCATTTATAAATACAAAAACACTTCTTGCATTTTCATTATGAAATTCTTTTGGTGTACGACTATTTTTCTCATTATGCTTCTTTTAGCATCTCTTTATAGTACCTATGATGTCTATGAGAGTGTCATCCACTTTATCATGTTTGTTAATCTTCATGTTTCACTTGCTTATGCTATTTTAAGATTGACCAATACTAGTCTCCCTACTTTCAAAACTTTAATTAAGGATTTGTGTAGTGGACTTATTTCTCTTTTAGATTATGTGAAGAATTTGGTAGATGATACTCCATCACCTAATCTTCCTAATCCTAATATTAACCTTCCTAATCCAATCATTTCTAATAATTCCACTCCTATTCTTCCATCTTCCATCCCTAGTTCTTCTCATACTTTTTTTAAGGCTCAAACTATGGTACAAGATGAGGATGTGCAAGAATTTCTAGATTTACCTTCTCCTTCTTATCCTATCCATGATGATATTAAAGGGAAATCCAAAGAAACTTCTCCTAAAACTATTGTTCCACCTTACACGAAATTCTCTCATACACATCATAATCAATCATCTCCCATAGATGCTATGCAAGATAGGTATAATACTAGATACACTATGGTAGATAAACAAGGTTATAAGGGTTTAGGGCTTGGTGTTAATGAACATGGCATTAAAAACCCAATTCATGTGTCTCCTAAATATGATATGCATGGTCTAGGTTAATCATCTTCTCAATTTCATGTGGCTGATATTAACTATCATCCTCCTCTTGATATTCTTCTTCCAACACCTACCTTAGATCATCCTGATACTCCTCAAGATGTGGCTAAAAAGGTGTATGTCTAGTTAATGAATTCCAAGAAAGAAAACTTTAAACCTATTCTAAAAAATGCTTTACATAAGTACAAATGTCCTTTCCATAATAGTAATAAACATTTACTTGCTGATTGTGTGTATTTCAAATTATATGTTAGAGATAGATCTTCTCTTGGAATTATATCTTATTCCCAAGAAATATTACAATTTCTTCATAATTTTGACATAGGGCATTCCCCTCATTCTTCTACAAATTAGAATATGTTTCTCCTCTTGTCTCTTAAACTGGGGGGCAAGAGGTATTCTCTTCTAGTCTTATAGGATCCATTATCCTCTTAGAATGAATGTTGTTTTGAGTATAATTGGTTATTCTTTCTGCATTCTATCCTTATAACTTGTTACACTCATGATATTCTTTCTAGGACATCTGTTTGGTAAAGATATCTCTTATTTTTATAACTTTGTTGAAATAATTTGATATATCCCTTGCCGTCATCTCCATGGGGCAAGATATTTCCTCCTTCTACCTCTATCTAAGGATCTACTTTCCTTAGCTTAGTGACATTTGTTTATGTTGCAAACATTATTTTCCTTATAAAGATCTATGTTTTGACCATTGATACCCTCTTATTTAAGAGGTGATTGTCCTAGGTCATTACCTCTTATTTATTTTCCAAATTATGTTCTTTATAAAATCTTGCGCTTGCTTTTTGGTTAGAGTTTGTTATCCTTCATTCCAAGATTCCTCATCCTCTTCATTACAAGGAGCTTGATGGTTGAATCTTGGGTCCCTCTTGCTTTTTGAAGATGACATTTTATCCTAAGCACTCCTCTCTAGTAGGGCTCTTGTTGATAATATCTCTTCCTTTTTGCGGATCCTTTTTCCATAAGTGACATATCCATTTCACAATTATCTATATTCTTAGATGTAAGGGTCAATACTCTTCACTAAGAATATGGCATACATTGTTGTAAAGCAGGATATCTCCTTACCTTGTGAAGTAGGTATTCTCTTCCTCCTCCTTATCCTACCTAGTGGGTAGCCATGATAAGGAGGGGGGCATATATAGGGTCTCCCTTGTACTATAGTTTACATTTATTTACATTTTGCAGTATGCTAAATCCTTGGAAGGTAACACACACAAGTTGCTAAATCCTGAAGAGACACACACTTTTTACTTTTATGTTTGCTAAATCCTTGGAAGGTAACGCACATAAGTTGCTAAATCTTGAAGAGATACACACCCTTTTTACTTTTATGATATGCTAAATCCTCAAAAGTTAATGCACATAAGTTGCTAAATCCTGAATGGACACAAATTTTATATTCCATAGTGATACAAGAATGTAGATCTATGGATATTTTTAAAAGCCATCAGAAGACGCATTTATAATTACAAGCATAGTTTATGGGTGAACCTATTTGGGCTCTCCCTCCTTGGTGATTCATAGTAAGGTGGGCATCCTATTAGGTGAGGTAATCACTTTCTCTTTTCTCTCTTTCGCTTTCATGCTAGTAGGATTAGATCATGAAGCTATGTTATCTATGGTGTTGTTCTTTTCTTACTTATGTAGTCATATATGTTTTCTATGTTTGACTTTTATTTACTTTCATATCTTTATGTATGTATGTCAAGTTAGAATCCCTGGTTTGGGGGCTCATATCCTTGACTTAGTGATATTCTACCTCATTGCAATCCACCAGGATCTTTTTCCTCTAACTTTATCGTGAGCATGTTTGATTTTCGTACTCCCGCTAAAGTGGGGGCTTAATGTATCATCTTAAAATGGAATAACTCCATGTTAATAATGTTTATCCCTCCTTAGGATATTTTTTTAACCTCCATCATATCATCCTTCCATTTCTGCATCATCCTCTGCTTCTGTGCCTGTTTAGGACCTTGATTGGGCCTCTCCGGGCACCTTCTACCCCACATGGCATATTTTCCAGGGGTTCTGGACCCCTGGGTCAAGGTCAACCTTGACCTTGACCTAGATCAGGGTCAAACTTGACCCTGACCAGGGTCCCCCTTTCAAAACTGGAAGCTTGTCGACTGCCGGGGTTCATTCAAAATTTAGTTTTCCCACTTTCGGGTATGCTATTTTGGGTTTCAAAGCGTTGATTCCTAAATTATATTTAATATAGGTCCTTTTCTAGGGGCATGGGTCTAATTTGAATTTAATTATCCTATGTTGGCCTCCTTAGAAGATTGTGCCCTAGTTTCATATAAAAGGAAGTTTTCTCCTCTCATTTTCTCTAAGTGATACTAAGTGATATTGAGCATAAAAGGAGAAGTTTCAAGCATCCATTATTATACATATTTCTAAGTTATCAAGGTGTTCAAGTCTTCCTCTCAAGCATTCAAGTTCTCCATTGAGATCAAGGATTCAAGCTTTCAAGCCTTTGAAGGGATTTGGTTCAAGCATTCAAGATTTATCATTGAAAACCCTAGATCTAGCCATCATGGTGGTGTGATCTTCCTTCAAGATCCTTTTGAATCCTCAAGACTCTTTCATCCTCTCTTCAAGGTGGATTTCAAGCATACAATCATGGAGGTTTATGGTTTCTAAAGCCCATGCTTTCATACTTACATATTTTTTTACATTTGAATTACAATTACATATCTATTGAATATCATAGCTTCATTGTTAGATTCAATTCTACTACTTGCTAGCATTCTGTACTTTATTGATTTCAAGGTTAATTCCTAAATTAGGGTTTGACTAAGGCAAACCCCTCCCCCACAAAAAAACAATCCTATTTTTCTTGCAGGAACAGGTTCAGAATAACAAATTTGAGACCAGATCTGGATACCCTTTTTGGCTTTCTTTCAGTCGGCGTGAACAGATTCTCTGTCAGAACTGTGTAGGTCAGGGTCAATATTATTGGGTCAAGGTTGACATTTGTGGGTCAAGGTAGAATTTTTTCATAAGACGACATCATAATGAAAAAAGATTTCTAGGTTTTATTTGTCTCTGCGTTATGATTCAGGATCATCTGTCAGCTTTTCTAGAAATAGTCTACAAACCTCAGAAAATAATGTTCTTTGATCTACAATTCTTTAAGGTTAGTACACTTCTCCTATTTTTTCAATTACTTTCATATAGCATATCTATACATATAATTAACAAAATTTAAGATACCCTTCTTATTATTCTCCTTTCCAAATAGTTGATTCATTTGTGCATTAGCCCTTCTTTTGGGTTGATCAACTTGGATCTCCCATTTGTGCATTTGAGGATAAAAGAGGACCATTTTATCTTCTCCCTAATCACAATTGCAATACACAATAAATACAGTTCAATTAAATGTAAGGTAGGGTTAAGGAAATCAACATACTCTAAGCAAATCAAATAATAATTAACAACCAAACAACCTTATCCCTTTCCAAACACCTTACATTTTAACAACATCTATTTTATACATTACAGTACTATTAGGTGATGTCCATTACAAAAATGCCCAATGATGATAAAATGCTACAATGTATACAAATCAGTGACAGTCCTAAGAGTCTGCATGTAGATGCATTTAGAGATTTCATGATTCATTTAAAAGAACAACATAAAAGGACTTGAGCTTAAAATTATTTCTTGATTCATTTGAAATCTAAGTTTATTACATAATCTATATTATTGATATCAATGATTCCTGAACTATCAAAATTCAATTTTGTTCCTTTCTTCTCTATCGGGAACGAAATCAAACTCACATTTTAAATGTGATTAACTTGGTACAAATTTATGTTTTCTCTGAACACACCTTCATTTCTCCAATTCTTCTACATTGATTCTTTCTTGATTCAATCAATTAGTTCAAGTGATACATCATTCTATAGAGGGATTTATTGTTTTTCCCTTGATTTCATTCCCGAGGGGGCTTGATCACACTTAAATCAATCAAATTATTGCTCAAAACAATAATAAAATGAATTCATTATAAAAAAACTTAAGGCATGATAGTTCCTTGACTAAGTCAGGACTGTTGGATTGAAGGCTTCGGTTCTCACAAGATGGATATCTTATGTATACTTTTCTTAGATTCTTATTAAGCTCCTAGCAGCTTTGTATTGACCTTCATTCGATCAAGTTCAAAGTCGGTATTATCAATTCTAGGATGACAACCAAGTTCAGAATTGGTATCTTTAAGATATTTTCTTATTGAACTTTGTTTGATCAAGCTCAAAGTCAATTATATCAATTTAGTTCAATCAAGTGTGAGAATGATCTCACCAGACATTTCGTTCAATCAAGTGTGAAGTTCTCAAAATTTCTGAAGTCAACATCAAAACTTACTTTGAATCAATGCGCTTCTCACACATCAATTCAAAGAGGGGAAAATATAACCACCATAATTTGGTCTGCTCTGACCATAGACCCTATTTTCCCTAAGTGTGATCATACCCCTAATTATGTCAAGACAATTCTTCAATTTATTACACACTTAAATCAATCAAATTATTGCTCAAAACAACATTAAAATAACTTCATTATCAAAAAACTAAAGGCATGACAGTTCCTTGACTAAGTCAGGACGGTTGGATTGAAGGCTTTAGTTCTCATAGCCTAGATATCTTATGTCTACTTTTCTTAGATTCTTATTAATCTCCTGGAAGCTTTGTACTAACCTTTGTTCGATCAAGTTCAGAGTCAGTATTATCAATTCTTGGATGACAACCAAGTTCAGAATTGGCATCTTTAAGATCTTTGCTTATCGACCTTTGTTCTATCAAGTTCAAATTCAATTATATCATTTTATTTCAATCAAGTGCAAGACTGATCTTATCAGACATTTCATTCGATCAAGTGCGAAATTCTCAAACTTTCTGAAGTCAACATACAAACTTTCTTTGAATCAATACGCTGGTCGCACATCAATTCAAAGAGGGGAAAATGTAACCACCCTAATTTGGTCTGCTCTGACCATAGACCCTATCTTCCCTAAGTGTAATCATACCCCTAATTATGTCAAGACAATTCTTCAATTTATTGGCATAATTCATTAAAAAAAAAATAATCTCCTAAGTGATTTAATCACTAAATCAAATTAATTGCCTTAGCCAATTAAATCAAAACAATTCAATTCAATCAAAAAAATTCAAAAACATGGCTAAAGTAATTAATAAAAGGAATTAAATAAATCCTAAATTACATTTCCATTTGCAAAAAGGGAAAGTCAAATCCCTAACCAATGGGACTTAAATCACTTGGATCACCTCACATGGATCACCAAAGATTCAATCTGCACCTCTCTTCCACTTTCAATCCTAACCTCTCATCCACCAAATTCTTCTATGAATAGAATGAATTTTAAGCTCAATTGGCCCCTAATTATTAATCATTGAAAGCATCCTTATGCTACCCCTAATTTGAGTTTTCAATTTGCAAACTTATGCAGCTAGTATTCTTAGATATATTCATGCATTTTAGCTTAATTCTTCATTTCATTGTTATAATCTTCAATTTTAGAGGTAAAATAAACATTTCTTGAGCATTTAGACTAGTTTCATTTGAATATTCCATTCTAAGATGTATATGTCACTGATAAATGCATATGTTGAGGGAAATTATAGCATTATTCATGCTCCTCTTAGATAGGAAGAAATAGGTTGATTTTAGTGATTGATTTTCTTGCTTACTCTTTCTTTTCACTAATATAATGACTTATTGAAGTGTTGTGTTGCAGACAACAGGTACACAAATAAAACACACACCTGAAAAGTCTCACTCTTGGATGTATGTTTACTCCATGTGTTCAGGTCCATATTTTCTTCTTTGATTGATCTGAGTAGAGATTAGGCTGTGCTACCGAGATTCTACACTCATGACCTCTTCGGGTCACTCAGTCGGTCCATAGGGCATATTTCAGTTGTGTGTGCCAATCCTAGGGATTTTCATCTAGGAGATGTTTGTTCACTATCATCAAGTTCTTATTGGTAGACTCTGCTACTCTATTACCTGGTTTTTGAAGGCCCATTGCATGAGCAAGGTAGAAGAGAAAGAGGGAGCATTGTGACATACTAGATAGATTGACAATCCAAACCTAGTTATGATGCGCTCCTCTAAGAACTTTGTTACTACCCTCGTGGTGCAATGTTTTAGTGCTTGAACCTCCATCTAGTGTGTACAGTAATCAGTGACTATCAGAATAAACTTGTCTCCAATAAACTTGTGTCCTGTAGAAAAAGGGGGGTTAATCACTCTAACAAAATCTAAGCCCCATTGGGCGAACAAACGTACCTAATATACCGGTTGTAGGGGCATTGCTAGATTTCTCTCTCAGGTTGCACTCATTTGGAAAGTGTGGCATGATCTCATGTGCTCACCAGTGTCTTTGAATATCGTTGGCCATAAATATCCTACTCTTAGGATTTGGTGAGAATTTTCTTTAGCTAAACCGTGCCCTGTCCCATATTTGTCATGAAAATCTTCTAGGACAGGTTTCACCTCCAGCCTATCCAGACACCTGAGGTACAAACCCTCATAATTGTGTTTATACAACTGGCCATTCTTTAGCATGCAGGAGCTTCTTTTAATTTTTAGAGCTCTTCTTTGTGAACCATTCATCCCCTCTAGGCATTGATTTTGTAGTAGGTAGTAAAGTATGTCTTGGTAACATATATCGGTAATCACACCCTGATCGGTGTAGGTCTAACACACTAGATCATCTTCAAATTTGGAGATCAACTTTGTCAGTCCTTGGCCTCTCACTAATTTAATCAGCTAGATCTCTAGGTAAAAATCTTGGAGGATTTCCATCCATTTTCCTCTTCGCTCTCCCAACTCATTTTGCATCAAAAGGGACTTGACAAGTGTGTCAAGCACTCTCTCAAAGACCTTTCTCCTCAAGATGTAGTGTCATAATTTCTTTACAGATTTGAAGAGGGGAATAGACTATTTATCCAAGTTGGGGTACCTAATCTCATCATCCTTAAAAGGGAAACTCATAAAGCCTATAGGTCTTTTGTCTTCACTGTCCTTCTTTTGTGTTAGGATGCCTATGCATGACTATTCAAATGCAAAATAATAGACTTTGAAGCATATGGTATAGTCAGGATTGATGAGGAATGGGGCCATGGTGATGGCCCTTTTTTATTTCCTCAAAATTTTTCTTTACTTGGACGATCCACTCAATCTTGGCATCCTTTTTGAGCATGTTGTTAAATGACTTTACTATTTCCGTGAAGCTGCTGATGAACTTCCTTACAAAGTTAATCTTCCCGAAGAAAGATTTCAACTCTTTGTCACTATGCACAACATTAAATTTAGGATAGCTTCCACCATTTTGGGGTCTATGACTATCCCATCCTCTGAAATTATGTGTCCCAATAGCTTCCCTTCAGTTACCCCAAACATGCATTTCTTGGGGTTGAGAGAAATCCCATATTTTATGCACCTTTGTAGACATTTTTTGAGATCATATATGTGGTCATCCCTCTATTTTGAAAAGACTATGAGGTCATCCATGTAAATGATAATGCACTTCCCAACTAACCCTTTGAAGGCTATGTCCATTTCCCTTTGGAAAGTGGCCTCGATATTTATTAGACCAAAGGGCACCCATTTGTAGGCAAAGGTTCCCCATTTTGTTGTAAATGCCTTGTTCAACCTATCCTCCTCCTGCACCATCACTTGATTGTAACCTGAGTAACTGTCTAGGAAGGACATCATTTTGGATCCGTTGACTATTTGTAGTACTTTGTCGAGAGACGGGAGTGGGTAGTTGTCCTTTTGGGAGGATTTATTCAGGTTATGGAAGTCTATGCATAACCTGATCTCACCAATCTTCTTTCTTACTGGAACCAAGTTTTCAACCCATGTAGAATATCAAATTGGAAAAATGATTCTAGCATCTAGTAACCTTTAGACTTCCTTTTGGATCAAGGGCTCCATAGTAGGGTTCATGGGCCTTTGACATTGTCTAAAGGGTTTGGAATATGGTTTCAAAGGGATGTTGTGTACAATGAATGAGGTCTCATATGTCTTCAATTATTCATAGATCCAAGCTATAACATCCCAATATTCAGTGAGTATTTGGACCATTTTCTCCTTTTCTTCTCTAGTACCCACTTTTCTAATGTGAACTTCCTTTGGTTCTTCCTCTGTGCCAAGATTTTATGTCTCACACTCTTTGCCATTGGGAGTTGCATCTGGGAATCTCTTTATAGTAGTCACATCACTATCAAAAATCCTTTCCAGCTCTACCATCCCCTTTGGTATAGCATTGTTCCTTAGTTTATGATTTCATGGTCATCAAGATCCTCATGGTTGAATTCTTCTTCTTCCTCTTCTTCCTTCCTTTCATCTATTATCTATTTTTCAAACACACCAGTGCACATGATGAACTCAAGGATGTGTTGATCATCTTGGAAGACTTGAAAATTAGTGACATTATCTGGGATGGATGGCACTGTGATGAGTTCAACCAAAAACTTCTTTAGCTTCAACTTCTCCATTGGATGTAATGAACTAGCAGATATAGCTAGGGCATCGGTGATAATGTTCTTTCTCTATAGGATAGATTGGATGTTGAAGGTTTCAAATTCATTGATCAAATCCCATGCCCTATTTTGGTAGGATGGGAGCCTCTTATCATTGCAAGAAGAGTGACTGTGGACTTTCTTAATGACCAATTGTGAATCTCCTTCCATAGTCAATGCCTTTATTCCTTTCTCTTGGTCCAGGAGGAGTCCATGGATCAATGCTTCATACTTTGAAACATTTTTAGTGCATCAAAATTGTAATCTATACATAGCATAAGAATACTTACCTCTCAGGTTTATGAGTTTGATCCCCGCACCTTCTCCTTGTTTACACTTAGAGTCATCAAAGCGTAATTTCCATATCCATTGTTTCTTAGCGGGGATGGACTTGGTGGGACTTGGTTTTGGTATTTTGTTCCTTCCCTTCATCATTATCTGAGGAATTTGATTCTTCTTTCCCTCTCCTCTGGATACATCTAGGTTCAGAGATTTCAGCATCTTTACTATTTCTATCCTCTAGTACCCTTTGTAGGGTGGACATGCTCCATCATTTGAAGTGCTCCAATCACTAAGCATGTTAAGGGCAGGGATTTTATTGTCAGATTCTGACTCACTATCCTAGCTTTGGTTAGGGGTGTCTAGATTGATTGGGATCTCTTCCCTTGGCAAGGTACCTCTCTTATTTGTTACTTCAAAGTTATCTTCTTCCATCGCAGGTTCTTCCAGTACCTTCTTTCATAGGGCAATCTAAGATAATATTCATGACAATGCCTCCTGAGATATGGGGCATGTGAACTCTGAATGGCTTGTTTGGTGTAATTGGAAGTATCCAGTTAGTAACAAGATGTTGAGATCAATATCTCATCCCAGATGCCTAAGGCTTACCATAGTACTGTCAGTAAAACCCATAAAGACATTGTCACTGATGGGTAACTCTAGGAGGCCTTGGATGAGACTATGGTTGGACTCTTCTCCTTCTCAGATATGAAACATGAGGACTTCTTCCATCTGATAAGTGCCTAAGTCAGTTTGTGTCAACATAACTTCATTAGGGGCATTATATTCTGTGATCATCCCTTTCAATTTTGGTTCTGCGTCAATCTTGATCTGATTGTTCAATCCTCTCCATGGCAACAAGAGTTGAGTGAAATTTTTAGACAACCATCCCCTCAGACATCTAGTCCATTCTTGGCTTGACAACATTTCATAGGTTTTAGGGATGTCTACTATATGCACATCAATGCGTTCATGTATCCTTGGATCTGCAACCAATTGAATATGTACATCCTTAAGCATGCTGATTATTGTGACTTGTTTTATCTAGCTGTATTAATACCTGGTTGGTTATTTGGGGCACCATCCCCATTTTTTGACAAATTCACAAGGGCATGACATTGCATGATGCTCTGGAATCAATAAAGCAATTGTGTAAATTCTTCCCAATCTTTCGCAAACTGAGTAGGAAAGGGGGTACCTCCATCTTGTCTTTGAACATCATGGGAAAAGCCTTAGAACTGTTGACATTGGATGTGGGTGCCCTCATACTACTAGTTGAATTTAGTTTTACTTCAGTTTTATCTAGATGTATTACTACCCGGTTGGTTATTTGGGGCACCATCTTCAGTTTTTGACAAATTGACAAGGGCATGACGTTGCATGACGCTCTAAAATCAATCAAGAAATTGTGTAAATTCTTCCCAAACTTCTGCAAAATGAGTAGGAAAGAGGGTACCTCCATATTTTCTTTGAACATCATGGGAAAAGCCTTAGAAGTGTTGACATTGGATGTGGGTGACCTCTTACTACTAGTTGACAAAACTTGCTTTGAATGGTCTAAAGATTTTAAAAGGGCTTCTTTTTGAGATGGGCAACTTGCAGTAGTTGGAACATAGATATGTTCACCTTGGTATTCTTCAACTCTATGACTGCACTATATTTGTCACTTGTCCATGTTGCACTCTTGTAACCAATAAATGTGTTTGGGGGAGGATTCGTAGGAGCATTTGGACCCTTAGGAAGCATGGGGTTGTTTCTAGCTCGAGGATTTGGGGAAGTTGGTTGTTTACTAGGAGGTATACCGTCAGTGAGAGGTTCTTTCCTGCTTCATAGATTATATGAATTCCAGTGATCATTTTGGAAGGCATGTACTTTAGAGTATTCAAGTTCATCCTCTTTCTAAAATGGGAACAAAAACTCTTCTTCTTTTGTGTATATATCTGAACCTTCTCCATTTCTACACTCATAAGAATTGAACATCATGGCATTGAGCTGAATGGGTGGCTCATA
The DNA here is from genome assembly GCA_018584345.1 of Thuja plicata. NCBI lineage: Eukaryota > Viridiplantae > Streptophyta > Pinopsida > Cupressales > Cupressaceae > Thuja > Thuja plicata. The sequence continues at coordinate 3,644,829 of MU225850.1, forward strand.
GGGATTCTAAGTATGATGGTTGTAGGAGTTGCCTTCATATCCTTTAGGGCCTCGGTAGGAGTTTGGAGCCCAGAAAAAATTTCTTCCAAAGCTTCATATGTGTTTGTATTATCTGTGGGGATGCTACCATTGTTCAGTCGTGTGTTCCATGGCCTATTGGGCCTCTGCTACCCAAATTTTTTTTGTTGTGTATTTTTTGTTGTTGTGGGTATTGAAACCTTGATTCAGATTCCGAGGATAGGTGTTTAGACTAGGAGATATCCACTCGTATCCACCTTTGTTTTGGGATGGATTTAACTTCATCCTAGTGAGCTCACTTGTGAGTTGTGACAAGGTTTTCTTCATGACATATAGCTCAGAAGCCATGATAGTATCAAGCTCGTTTTGGGGCACAACTCTTTGCTCTATAAATGCTGCCTTATGGGATTCATAGCCTAGGTAAGTGATGGATGATGGTGGGGTTGCGAATGGTTGTAGCAGAATTGGATTCATTGATGGCATGTGGGTAGCTAGAGTTTGACTATTTTCTGCAAATGGATGTGGGGAAGCAGTGTTATTAGTGATGGGTATGGCTGTGAATTTCCCTTCTTGCGGATTCATTTGCTATGTAAATGTGATGGCCTCATTGTAAACCTTTTCCATTGTGTTTCTATTTGCAGGGGGAAGTCTTCTTTGGAAAATTGAGGTGAGTCCAAAGCTTTAAGATAAACTTGTATGATAGTTTCCTTTGGTATGGTGTAAGGAGCTTCCAAATTTTCATGCATTTTATGGAAGTGATGGTTGAACATGGTGATGGGCTCCTTAGGATATTTTCTTGTTGTAATGAACTAGTGATGTATTGCAGGTGGATCCATGTATAGTTTGAATTGGTTGAGAAATTTGGTTTCAAATTCATTCCATGTAGAGATAGATCCCCTTGGTAAATTAACGTACCAGTTGTACACAAACTCTCCCAAAGTGTAAGGGAAAAGACAACAGACAACGTCCTGGTGGGAAATTTCCTTACGGTTGCAAATTTCTTTGAAGGCACAAATGTTCTCTTTTGTTGTTCTTGATTTTCCATATATGAAACATGTGCAAAACCTTTCCAAATTCTTGGGCAGTTCATGGAGTTGTCCAACAAAATTCAATGGTGAACTTTATGCATTGGCGAAGAAAGCCATTAGACAAGGTGTTTGCAAATTCTGATTTTGCAAGTTCTAATTTTGATCTATGGCTATGGGAACAATTGGGACAACGATGTATGATTGTTGTCTAAGCGGATTATGTGACTCGATGGGATGGTGAGAGGAGTTCTCTCTTGTTTTTACTTTGTCACTGTGAGGTCTACGATGGTGAGTGAGTTCAATGAACTTGCTTCTTTTTTGAGATGATCTAAGCACTCACTCAAACTGCACTAGAGAAAAGGATCCAATGTTTTCAATATTTTCAATCTTGAGGTTCTCCTTCTAGAACCACTTCTATTGAGAGTTGTTTTACCACAAGCCAACTTGCTAGGATCTCGAGATTGAATTTCCTCTCTTGAAAGAATAAAAAAATTAACCCAAGGTTCTCTGGGGTCGGGTCACAACCTTCTTGGTTACTCAGTTGAAGATAAATGTGAATGTTCATGAGGAGGCCTTTACTGGTACGTTCAAGACATCAAACTACAAAAAAATCTTTAGTATTGTTTTTGGATTTTCTATTTTAACAAGATTTTTGATTAACTAAAAGTTCAATTTTGTTTTTCAAGACGATTACTTTTAGATTTAAGACAGAATTCAAAGGAGCAAGGTAACAAGAAATAAATAAAATTACTGAAATGAAATCCTACAAACATAAACTATTGTAAACCCTTCCTTGTGAATTGAATGGTGGGGAGATTTGGAACAAACCCAAGAGGTATAAAATAGACAAAGTCACAATTCCATACCCAATGGATGCAAGCATTTGGAGAGAAGGTGAATTCATTTTGCAAGGTATTCAAAATCTATCAATCATGAAGCCACCAAAATGTGCGCACCCACAAGATAGATTTTTCATTAAGCTCAATAGATGATCCCTTTAACACATTCGTCACAACAAGTAAGATAGATAACAAAAAACTCTAACTGAGGTAAACACGAATTCAAAACACAACAAACACAAGGCTCTTTGAAAATAATGAATAATGTATGCACACATTTGCCAATTAGCATAGATGGTAGAAATTAACACACCAGGAATGAAGCACCAAATGTAGATCTTTGTTGCATTAATAATTTCACCCTATTACATTGATTTGATTACAATATATAGAGTTTTTGATCTACCAACTCTGAATGCCAATATTAGGGCATCAAAGAGTCTAAATTTATGAAAAGAAACTAAAACTAAAGCTTTGCTAAAAAGAAAATATTTATAACTACTACTAAATAGCTTGCATGGATTTTAAATCCATTTACAATCAGTTTTTCCATGCAAGAAGGATCAAACTCATCAAGAAAATAAAGAGAAAGATGATGAGGTTTCTTCTATGAATTGGAGTCTTCTTCTTGATTCTTGGAGTTCTTCCTTGGAATATTCATCTAGAGGTTCTTCTGTAGTGGGAGCTGATAGGGGACCCTTAGTCCTTCCAAAATGAACTTAATTTAATCATCAACCTGATCTGGAGTTTAAATGCAATGCAAAAAGGTGATCTCACTGGAAACACACAGAATTTAGGCCCTCGACCTATACTCATAACTTTTAAGTGCCTAATATTTGCTAAGTGTCAAATCAACCTGAAGGTCTAAAATTTTTGGCCTTCTTAGAGGTTGAAAGGCTGAAAAATATGGAAGGCCAAAATACCCAAAAAAGGGAAGGTTGAAAGGCCAAAAGCTGCATTATCTGAGGGGGCCGAAAGGCCAAAACCTTCATTTGGTTGAAATTGTTAAGTGTTGAGATTGTCTTCCCCGAAATGCTTAAGGGATACGGGGTGTCAGTTTGGGTAGAATTATGGATGGGCATCCTAGAGCCTCTGTATGATCTCCTAAATTTCCTCATAGTTTATTTCCTTCATTTTTACCTTATTGACCTTTCGTTCTTGCTTCTCTTTAAATACAATCAATTCAGAAGTGAAGAACTAGATCTCATCTTTGTGTTCTGACATCCTTAACATCTCTTCTTTTGAATAGAATAGCTATTGTAAGGCCTCCTTGGTACTGATACCTACCAGGATATCCCTGAACTGTTGGACCACTTCTTTTGATGATTGTAAGATATGTTTATCTTCATCTCGGTACAGGTCAAGGCCAATTCCTAAGAAGAAAACATCTATTTCTTCTGCCCACTCAAAGATTTTTTTCTACTTTTCCAATATGGAGGCTTGATATTTCTTATAGACCTTAATGATTTTGGCCATCCATTTGATCTAGGTCTCAAAGTTATTGAGCTCTTTGCCTTCATATATTTTTACCAATATTTGGAAATGTTGTTTCCTCATTATTTATAGGTCTTGGAGGGCGACTTGCCATTTGTCTATCTCAAAATCCAAACCGCCTTCATTCTCCATCAAGTCTATTAAATTTGTAGCTTCAACAAAAATGACCCTATAAGGCTTATATATCTATTTGATGTCCTCTTCTATGTACTGCTCAAAATATCCTTTCCAATCTGCACTTGCTTGTACAAAGGATAGGGTCAAACCTGTTGGCATGTCAGGGGTGTTCCTTTTTTCCAATACCGCCTGTAACAAGGCCTCTGGGAAACTTGGGTCAAAAGGACAAACCATCTTGTGGATGAACTTCTTCAAAGCTTCATTCTATTCTATTAAAGATTTTATGTTTCCTCATCCTTACTCATGAACCCTAGAGCATGATTAATCCCTAAGGATGCTAGTGTTTTTCTCCCTTCCCTAGTGGGCTCCCCCAAATATACCTCTTCAAATGTGTAATCTTTTGGAGTCGCTTGTGTTTGAGAGGTGCTAGTATAAGTAATTGCAACTTGTGCATTCCAGCGACCCCTAGTGTCTTGGGTGACATAGGACATTGTCTGTGCTGGTAATGTGACCCCTATTTAGTGGAAGGCTTTCCCTAAAAATTCCATACTTGTATCTTCCCCCTCATCATCATCTTTATAAGTTATTTTCCTCAACTGAATCTCTTTAGTGAACCAGGTAGGTTTACTAAATATGGTGACTGGCTCATATGGGGCAACATGAAGGACTGAATCCAAGTTTTGGGATCCCAGAGTTACTTCTTTATCTGACCCTTCTTCTTGTTCCTTTCCTTGTTCACCCTCTCTCTCATTAATTCATTCTCCTTGTCCTTTTCTTTCATCCCATCCCACTTCTACCTTCTCTTCTTTCTCTGCCTTATCTCTTTTTTCCTTGTCTTGGTCTTCTTCTTCTGAGGATTTGTTCAACACTTCTGTATCAAGACTGGTCATGTCTTTCAGTGTGGTTCCAAAAGGTGCCACAGCTTCTGCACTTACTGAACCTCTAAGGACATGGATGGATCAAGGAAAGGAGACTAATGGTGGTGCAGTAGGTGTAGGGAGGGTTGGATCGGGAAGTGGGAGAGTAGTAGTTGGATGCGGAGTTGGTGTTGGAGTTGGGAGAAATGGTAGTGGAGTAGGATTTGGAGGCGGGAGAGTAGTTGGTGGGTTAGAAATGTGAGGTGTAAAACTAGTAGTGGGAGCCTCTCTTATGGCCTTATCCCCTTTTAGATCTTGGGCTATTGGGGCATCTTGATTTCTAGGCCCTTGGTCTGTGTTAGAGCTCACCTTCAAAGTTAGATATCTGGAATTCATCTAATCCTAAGGCCTCCAAAGGATTGCCTTTATCCTTAGGGTCCTCTTTATGTTTCCTGGTAGTTTCCTTTTCCTTCCTATTTTGGTATGTTGTCCTTTTGACTAGAGGTACTTCTTCCTCTTCTTCTGGTTCTTAATGTAAGGTTTCTAGTTGGGGAGATGAAGAATCTCTCTTCCTTTTATACATTTTCTTACCCTTCTTGGTAATAGGAGGGGATTGGCCAGAAGTGGAAGGGCCATCATCTTGTGGGGCTTGTGATGATTACACTAGAGGATATATTTTTCCAGTCATTCTAGTCTTTGGAGCGTTGTGCCTCAAATTTGACCCATACTCTACCGTGCGTTCATGTCCATAGACCATGCTTGGTTCCTATGGGGGTGATTTCTTATATTGTGGCACTATATTTTTCTCTCAACATTTTTTATCCTCCTTCTTGGGTAGATCCATTAGTGTCTTCACCAGGATTAGATCCATCTTGTAAGGCCTTTGGATCCAAGTTTCAGTTTTCCAGAGCACATGCCTAGCCTAGAACTCAATATCATCGTTCTCATATTTTTCAACTTTGAAATTCATTATGGGCCTGTCGTATATCTTATCCAAAGTGTAAATCACCTCTAATACCCTTTCTGAACCCTTCTTCCAAACCTTGAGTGGAATTTATGTCTTCAAAGTATCCTATACAAGGGTAAGGGACATATTGCAATAGTCCCTGATCCTGACCTCATGATCATCTACACAATTGATCCAGTGATCTTCAAGATGTGGTTCCTGGATATAGAACCTATTGATGATGTGGCTATATGTACCTATTGGGTTGAACCTAGGCCAGACTATTTTGTAAAGCTACAGTGGGAATTCATCCTAGTCGAAGGCCAAGGATTTGCAAACTTTCATATCTTGTAAAGTATATGGCCCCAGAAGAATAGGGAAGTCCCAGCGATGTTTCTTCTTGTGCTTTATATGCTCATAGGCATCAACTAGCTGTCTGGCTATTTCAAAAGTGATTATCCAATTAGATGGATATTTTCATAGCTTCTTAGGCTTCAAAGTAGACCCTGCCACACAAATGTATGTGAATGTCTTATATTTTATGTAGTAGGTACCAATGTTCCTCACCTTGGCGTCTGCTTCCTCTAACATCCTCTTCACAAAATCACCTTCAAATGATCAGATGATTGTGAAGATGAAAGCATCATTGACTATCCTGTAGTCAGGGATGTCTTCCAATATATTTGTCCTTTTCATCTACTATGGGTATACACTGTGGGGCTAGGTGTTTAGATCATATATGTTTCCCCTCTTTGTGAGTCCTAGGTAGTTTGCTTGTGCTACAAATAAGTACACCAAATAGGTACTCATATATAATTTGGGGTTGTGATTTACTGCAACCAATTGTTCATCCAACCTGTCACTAATGATGGTTCAAACCTAGATTTATGGCCTCTAATATTCTCTATTATGAGGATCATCCAATTTTCTAGCTGGATAGATTGAGGTAATCCATATACCTAGCTTAGTAGTGTTATGGATTCCTAGATATCATCTTTTATGTACCCCCTCTTGAGGTCTATCTTATCGAGTTTGTTCTTGGGGAGAGGTTGCTAAAGGTAGTTTTTATTGATAATGTCATATGCCTCTTCCCCTTTGTTGTTGAACCATATATTTCCTTTCTTGATGAAAAATTCATAGAACTTGTGTATGCCTTTGTGGAGGTGGCAGACCTCTTCTATGATATCTAGTTTGATGTCCAATACCACCTGTCCCTTTGTATTTTGGACCACCCTTTTATCCGAGTCATAGTGGTTTACCAAGGTCATGATCAACTTGGATGACGAGATAGCCACTGGGTGGACTACTGCATTGACTAAGCTTGATAGTAATAGTGAGGTATAGTCCTTAGATCTCCCAGCTGGTTGGGAACATCTTGTCAGGAACTGATCCCAATCTACATTTACGATATCAGTATCAGCGATCTCAACGTGTTTGTTGCCAATCTTTAAAGGGGAGTGTTCCCCTTGTATAAGTACTTCATTAGTGACACATTATGTTTCTCAGGCATTCCTGCAAGGAAATATACAAGTATCAGTGTTTTATTTGAAGAAGCAACTAAAAAAATACAGGAAAGAACCAATAAATCTAGGAAAAAAGAAGTGAAAATATCTTTAAGTAGCCAGAAATGCATATTTTGCACTTTCGGCCTTTTTAGGATTTCGGACGCCAAAAAATGTTTCAGAGTCTGAAAGGGCCTAAAGTGTGAAAGATAAGTCATCGATGAGTGAGAACTATCAGAATTTTTGGAATGTGAAAGTCTGAAAGGATTCTTCAAACGCTGAAAGTCCAAACGGGATCTCAAACTCTGAAAGTCTAAGATCCACAAGGTAGACAACATCCTCGGAGATTCAGACTTGTTGATGTTTCAGACATCTAGGAGGTCCAAAACACTGAAAATGTCGAATCTTTGAGGAGCACTTGGGCAAGAGACCTAACCCAGTTTTTGGCCTTTCAGAGGCTGAAAAACTGGACAAAGGTTGTGATAGAAGAAAAATGAAAAACCCGAAGGGGGAAAATGCTAAAAAGACACCGAGACTAACAAGACAAGGGGAGGCCTCCCCCACAAGGCTAAGGGTGCAAAGAGAACCCTAAATATTTTGGGGGAGGCACACGAAATTGAACAAACCCTAGAATATGAATGAAAAACCTAAACCTAATAGCACAAAATAGGAAAAAGGTGAGCAAACCTACCTCAAGAGCTAGGAGTGGAAGACAGGGGCAAGAGGGCGCAGGTGCAGGCACAGAGTAAAAATCCAAGAGGATCAAAATCCACAAATTTTTGATGTCACGGGGAGCTTAGAAGACACCAGGAATCAAAATAAAAGTGTGTCATTTTAGGGCCTTAAGACTTTATATAGCCCGCATAGGGGACGTTAGTACTTTTGATGTTTCGGCGTCTCAAACACCGAATGTCCATAGGTAGATACTTTTGGCCTTTCAGTGTTTTTGGAGGCCAAAAACATCGAAAGAGCCAAACTTTGGCCTTTTGTCCATTTCGGTATTTTAGATGATTTGAGGTCCTCCAAAATGCCGAAAGGACAAAAAGGCCAAAAAAGTGTCTTGTCTTTGTTCAACAGGCCAATAATGAGACCCATTTGCAAGGGACTGGGAAAGGGGGCAGACTCAAAAGACCGAAAGACACTCAAAAAAAAAGAGGGGTCCCCATGGCCAGAGGACCAAAATGGGGTGTGTGTTGTGGACCCACAATAAATAGCCTCAACAAAAAGAGGAATGACCAAGTTATTTCTTCATCATCAAGACTCTTCTGGGTTTTAATTTTGCTATAGAATAAAAACCAAGAGATGTATGAGATAATGATCTTTCAATGAATTCCAACTCTAAAGTTTTTGTTGGTCTCCTTAGTGTGTGTTCACATGTGTTTATTCCTTGACCTTTGATTGCGGTAGCCCGAATGTTCATCAGCTTCTCCCAACCTTTTTCATGTAGACCAGGGCTTCCCAGAAATAGCTTTTTTTCCAGTCAGGCATTCATAGGCTCAAAATTTTTTTCCTCAAATCCCAAGTATAACCTTTCTCTACTACCAACCGGGCATTCATAGCCCCGGTAGAGATTTTTATAGTCACCCTAGACTGGTTTGTTTGCTAGGTTGTAGCCTTTTTCTTTAGAGTTTTTGTTCTTTGAAAAGTTGTTCTTATGCTTTTCTGGGTACCTGAAACGTATCCTACGTGGATGTATATTTATTTTATATGTTCAAGTCTATATTTTCTTCTTTTATTGATCAGAGTAGCAATTAGGCTGTGCTACTTAGATTCCACAATCGTGACCTCTTTCGGCCACTTTTCTTTTTGTGTCTTCTTATTTTCTTCCTTTAGCCTTTTCTCTTCTTTTATTTTGCACCCACCTTCGCATTCATTCATACTTGGGATCTAGGATCGGTGGGAACCTGAATCCATGCACTAATGCTAGTTGCAACTAACAAATTCTTGAGAAACAACCATTCTTAGGTGCCATTTCTTAACGTGTTTTGGTGATTAGGATGATCGAGGTTTCAACCTCTTCTTGTCTTCCAATGATAGATGCCACCACTTTCTCTTTTGGAGTGTTGTCTACGCTGTAGGTCACCTTGGAGAATTTGACTAAGAAATACTTCCACTCCTATTTAGGAACCACTTGGATCAAATCCAAGACACACTTGACCCAAATAAAAATGATCCCCGTCAAAAGAAGGGACGACCATGGATGGAAGAAAATACTGACGGCGGGGATGACAAATAATAAAAGAAAACAAAGAAAGAAAAAATGATTATGATACAAGGGACGGAAAAGTCCTGCTTAGGATCCAAAATAATGTTTGAGAAATTTTCCATTAAATGGAAATGGGGTCAACTCTCCATCTAAGGTGCTAATCCTAAAATTTTTCTCCTCTAGGATTTCTGATATCTGACAAGGGCATGTCCACAATTTTTGGAATTTGGTGTGGATGCCCAGATTTTATTTTCCCTTATCTAACATGTTGACAAGATCAAAGATCCTGAAGGCTTTAATGGTGGATCTCTTTTCAAACCACCTTTTGATGATGGCATTATCTTTTGACATATACTCTAGGGCCAATGTTCATTTCCCCTCCAGGTTGAGGAGATTCATGAGTCTGACTTGTACTTGATCTTCACCTCCCACATGCTGGTCCATAAATCTCAAAATTGGGATCTTCAAGATCATAGGGAAGACTGGATACAAGCCATAGACTAATTGGTATGGGGATGTCCCTAGAGCATTCTTGATCCTCACTTGGTCGGTCCATAGGGCATATTTCAGTTTTGTGTGCCAATCCTGGGGATTGTTGTCTAGGAGATGTTTGATCACTGTCGTCAAGTTCTTCTTGGTAGACTCTGATGACATGTAACTGATTGAATGTTTGAAGATGTTAAGTTGATCACCAAAATGCAGAAGGATAATGCAAGATATTAAATAAGTTAATGGAATATATTGTCATTGATGTAAACTGTATATAATCTAATCAGTTATAATCAAACTGTCAAAGACTTTAGAGAATCAAAGATAAAAATATTATGCTTTTTGTATTGCATAAAAGACAAGTATTATCAATGTGACAACAAACACCGACGGTCAGTGAAACCCAACGGATAGAGATCACTGACAGTCAAGTCACAGTGATGCCTGAGAAAGAACACCAATGAGCATTACCGATGAGCAGAATCACAAGCATACCCGATGGACAGAAACATAGTGTAAACTGATAGAGAAGCCCGAGGAGAACTAGCTGAGTGTTGACTGATGCTATCAAAGAGTTAAACACTGAAATTAACTTGAGTTTAGAAATGACAAAATATCTAGCTGGTAGAGCTAAATATAGAGTTAACTGGTAGTTATCATTATTTTCATTGACAAGATAAAGCCAAAGATAAGTAATGGATTCAAAGTTTTTTTGTCCAGTTGGAAAGAAGATCTCAGCGAGATAAAACATGAGTTTTTCTTTAAATCTAATTGGCGATAATTGTGGATCACACCAAGATCGAGAAGATAAAGAACCTAACAATGGTGATATCATGTCTATAAAGAGACAGCTCAAGTAATTACGAATTGGTGTGGGTGAATGAATGATAAGAGGGTGTTGAAGATAAACTTCATACAATGTTGATCAACAAGCTGAGGAAAGAGCTAAAGTTTTCTGCAGACACTGAGCAACAAAGCACAACATCACCGAGTAGAATTAAAGTGGAGCAAAGGTATAAATAGATTTATATTGATTAGAATAGTTTTGTGAGATTACAATAGATCTAAAAATCTACAATTATAAGTTTTATATGTGAACAAATCATACTATTTAAGTTTACCCATTGATTCAGAAAGTCTCTTAACCAAGCGGGATTTAAAGATCCTTTCTATATTGAGATACATCCCAAGGAGAATCAAAAAGTTTGATCATGAAGATAGCATGAGATGCCAGATACCAATTGACAGGCCAAGTGAGTGTTTGATCAAAGATGGTAGCATAGAGATGCCCGATATCAAGTGATAGAATAAACTATTAAATCCTTTAACAAGGTCACACCTAACAGTGTGTTTATAACCTTTAACAAGGTTGGCTCTTCACCAAGCTCACTTCAGAAGAGTGAAAATTTTGGGTTATCGGTCCCAAGTGGTTTTTCCCTTAACATGGTTTCCACATTTAAAATTCACATGTCAATGTGTTTATGAGTCATTACTTTAGTGTTTTTCCTTACACTTTACTTAATTGCATTGATCGGTATAGTCTAGATAATTTACTTTCTTTCGGTAAATTAATAGACTGATATTCGGTAAATATATAGTAGAAGGTTTTACAAAGCATTCCGAGCAATAGTAATTTGATATAAGTATTTGGAGGCATTCATGTTATAGGACTTAAGATAACTAGAGGTATAATATTGTGGTACTGAGTTTTAAGGGTTGATTATTGGAATATTTTTGAGGCCACCAATTCACCTCCCCCTCTCAGTTATTACTAACAATTGGTATCAGAGCTTGTGTGCTTAGAAAGGGAGTTTAGCAGCCCAAGCCAAAGATCGAAAGATGAATAGATGAGATGTGACTAAGTTGAATAAAGACAACTTTGCATCATGGCAAAGCAGAATAAGAATCCACCTATCAGGTATTGGAAATGATATTGTTCAATACTTAGATACTAAATATATTTTTCCTACATGACCTCACACTCTTAAACAATTAAGAGTAAAGCATGAGCATAACTGCATGATGATAGAACTTGTATCATCACTCTCTGATGCTAAGTTTGAAGATGTCAAAACCTGCACCTCTGCAAAGCAAATGTGGGATAAGTTGAAGCTTGTACATGGAGGAGATGCTAATGTAATTAGATCAAAAGAAGAAAGCCTAAGAGGGAGGTTTGATGACCTAAACATGAAGGAATGAGAAAACATTACTCAGTATAGCTTGAGAATCAAAGAGGTAGTATATGCTATCTGAGGAGTTGGAGGTGTACTTGAAGAGGAGATAGTGATTACAGAGAGGCAAAGGTAGATACAAAGGTAAATTACCACTTGTATGTTTCAATTGTAAAGAAGTTGGACACTTTACTACAAGATGCCAAAACCAAAGAAAATATGATAGAGGAAATGACAGACCATATGAGAAGAATTTTGATAAAGGTGATAATAGAGATTACCGAAGCAACCAAAAATATGACAAGAGAGATACCTGAGACTGCAAGGACAAAGGGAATAAAGCTTTTTACCTAGCTGAAAATAGAACTGATGACACTGACACCAAATAAGAAGAAGACATTGAAATGATATTTATAGCCATGAATGATGATTCAGATGAAGATGAAGAAAGGTATATAGAAAATGCACTCATATCTAAAGTTAGTAAAAGTGATGTCTGGATCATAGATAGTGGCTGCACTCACTATATGACCGGTGATAAAGAAATGTTTGAGACTTTTGAATACTATAATGGTGATTTAGTAAGAATGGGAAATGATACACCTTGTCCAATTGAAGGTAAAGGAACCATAATGTTGAATAACTTGATTAAATGTGAAAATGCTTACTGGGTTAAAGAACTAAATTATAATTTGTTAAGTGTTTCTTAGTTGAATAATTTAGGTCATAGAGTAGCATTTGAAAATAAGAAGGCAAAGATCTACAATGAATCAGTCAGATTGATTGGTAAAGGTGAGTAGACAAAAGGTAACCTTTTCTATCTTGATGACACTAACACCACTTGTTTGATGGCTAGAAACGAAGACATATGGCTGTGCCACAAAAGATTGTGTCATGTGAACTTTGAAAACATGATAAAGATAAGAAACAAAAGGAATGTCAGAGGCTTACTGTCAATCACTAAGCCCGAGCATATCATGTGCAATAATTTTCAAAAAGGTAAGATGACAAAGTCTAGTTTCAAGAGTAAAACCCATACATCTACTAAAATTCTAGAATTAGTCCATATAGATCTATGTGGACCCAGGAGGACAAAGAACTACTATGGAGATAGGTATTTTATTCTCTTTGTTGATGATTTTTCTAGAATGATGAAAGTCATGTTTTTAAAAGATAAATCAGAAGCATTTAAGATGTTTAAATGGTATAAAGAAATGGTAGAAAAAAAAAGTGAAAAGAAATTGAAATCCTTAAGGTCAGATAGAGGAGGGGAATTTACTTTAGAAGAATTCACTGACTATTGCAATGAGCATGGAATTAAATGATATGTTTTTACACTGAGGACACCACAACAAAATGGAATTGATGAAAGGAGAAACAGATCAATTGTTGACTATGCAAGAACATTGATGATTGAGAAAAGCATCACTCAAACTTTTTGGAGGGAAGCTGTTAGTTGTGTTGTCTATACACTAAACATAGTAAAATTGAAGAAGGACACAAAGAAGACACCCTATGAGCTTTGGTATGGTCATACACCCAATTTAATTTACTTTAGAATCTTTGGTAGTCAATGTTATATATTGAAGGATGATGGAAATGGAAAACTTGACTCCAAAAGTGAAGAAGGTATCTTCCTAGGGTATTCAACCAAAAGCAAGGATTATAAATATCTTAACAAGTCATCTAACAAAATCATTGAAAGTGAAAATGTGAAATAGATGAATTTGTAGAAAAGAATGATAAGGAAATAAAAAAGGAAACATAGGACTACAACAATTTTGTTTATACAGAACTTGACACTCTACCCGAGCAACAGTGTGTCACTCCCGAGCATCAGGCTGCAATTACCGATGATTAGGATAATAATCAAGATGATGTTGTGAACAATGGAGATGAAAATGAAGGTGAAGAAAATGATCAGAATGATGAACACAAAGCTGAACCAAAACTTTCCAAGTATGTCAGAAGACATCATCCATAGAACCAAATCTTAGGAGACAAGAAGGATGGAACAAGAACAAGAAGTAAGTCACTTAACACCAGATGTTTAGTTTGTGATTTTGAGCCTAAATATATTAACATTGCACTTGAGATGTAAGAATGGGTGAGTGCTATGAATGAAGAAATATAACATATTGAGAAGAATAATACATGGACACTAGTATCGAGACTAGATGACAAGAATATCATCGGTACCAAATGGATATTCAGAAACAAGCTGAATGAGAATGGAGAAGTCACTAGAAACAAAGAAAGATTAGTATGCAAGGGATATGTGTTGGATGATATCAGTTTTTGGTACTAATCATGTTGTTGATACTCATGTTTTGTCACTGATGTCAATATATATTTCTGTGAAAGAAGACATACTAGTTACTTGACTGGAAGGCATGTAAGGACACTGTACGGATGAACTAGAATGAGAGAAGTTGGATTTAAGTAGAAGATTGAGTTTTTACCTTACTTCTAAGGCCACTTGAATTTATGTTTTATATCATGGATGTTACAGCTATTTTAGTAAAGACTATTTTTCTGGATTGTGACTGTGATTCTGGACAGAGAAGGTCTCTATGTTTCAGGCATATCTTGCTGAGGAAGATGTATTAGAATTTGCGAGCTTACCTGATGGAGAGTCAACATATGATGGTGAAATGGGTTGAGTTCAATTTTTGTTTGGGTATTGATGATGTCAGTTGTGGCGTGTGCTCTAGAGAAGACTTATTTCCTAGCCAACTTTAGACTTGTAACATGTGGAAATTAATTCCGAGCATGGATTGCAGATTTGGAAGTATTTGTAATGAATTGTAAATATTTTATATTTGTTATAGGTACCGTGTGTATCTTAGCAAGGGCTTATGTAATTATTTGTATGATGGGAAGCCTTAATTGGCCAACCTAGTTAATTATGTATTAGGGAAGCTTAACTGACCGACCTAATGGGTTATTTTAAGAGGGTATATATGAGTGATTTTTTCATTTGTGAAAAGTGTGGCAGAGAAAGAAAAGAGTAGGGATTTGCGAAGCTGTGAAGCTTGACTACTGGATAGAGAGCAGAGTTGGTACTTCATTGGAACTGACCAAGAAAAGATAGTTGCGATCAGACAGTTCATTTGATTGTGTATTTTCTGTATACACTTGATGCAGATTGTGAATCCTTGAGGGTGGCTTTAACCTTCTTTGGATAGTTAGCCTTGGAAGTGAGCCTACTACTTTCATTGATGCCTAACAAGGTTTGTCTCCTAACAGGGACTGTGTACTGTAATGTAATAAAAATATCCTAATAGGGCTAATATCTTTTAACATGGATACTATACTCTTAGCACATTATTTTGTGGGTGTTAATTCCCACTGGGTTTTTACCTTTAACATGGTTTCCTCAACAACAAACATTGTGTTATGGTGTTGGCAATTATTGTGTTATTTAATTTTGATGTTATGGTTCATAAAGTTTAACGTTTAATAATCTATTGCACAACTGATTGACCCCCCTCCCAGTTGTCTTGTGGACTGTTATTCTTAGCCATTGGTATTAGAGATACTGGTCCTTAGAGAGAAAGTCTAACAGCTTGAGGTGATCCTAAAGATGACTTACTACAGGAAGGATAGTCTGAAGTTTGATCCTGAAAACTTTGACAGTTGGTAGAACAAGATGAGAACACATTTTCTATGTCTAGGAATTGAGTACTGGATGATCACAAAGAAGAATGTAGCAAAAGCAACTAAAGATGAGCTGCACAAGGCTACTGAAGACGAAAAGAAAATATTTTCCTACAATATGGTTGCAAGGGAATCTCTGATTAGTGCCATATCTGAAGGAGAATTTAGTAAAGTGAAGGACTTGGACTCTACACATGACATCTGGACAAGACTGGAAGCATTGTATGTTGGAGACAAATTTACAAAACAAGCAAAGTTGTAGAACTGGAAAAAAAAGATGGAATCATTGAAGATGAGAGAAGATGAGAATGTTAGAGCATATGCACAGAGAATTACTGAGGTAGTTACTGGTATTAGGAACTCTGGAGGTACTTACAACAAGGAAGAAGTAATTGCAAAGATTCTTAGATCTTTGACTCCTACATATAGAACCAAAGTATAGGCTATAGAGCAGATCATACCTTTGACACCGAACTTCACCAGAGAGATGATGATTGGAAAGCTTACTACATTCAAGGCCACAGAATTGGGAGACACTTTACCTAGGGTAGAGTCAAAATTCAAGGCAATTGTGCACAAGAACAAGAATACCTTGTCTAGAAATGCAAGCAGTAGTGATCTAAGAGAAGAACTCTGAGCTTATGTTGATGAATGGGAATAGATACAAGATGAAGAAAGAAAGCTAGATGAAGTTGTGGCATTCATTGCTAGAAGAGAAAAGAGAGGTAAGGGTAAATTTGAAGGCAAATTTCCTTTCAAATGTTTTCCATATAATAAGATTGGTCATTTTGCATCTAGATGTCCTACAAGAATCCCAAAGCACAAACCTAAGTTTTTCAAGTCTAAGTTCTCAAAAGATAAGGAATGTTATTATGCTAGTGAGGGAATATATGATGATGAGGATGATAACTTTGATGAGATTGGATTAATTTCTATTAAAGGTGATGCAGCTATGCATGAGGAAAAATCCCTAGTATCTCGAGTTGAAAATAAATCTGAATGGGTTATAGATAGTGGATGTTCACACCATATGACTGGAGATAGGAATAAGTTTGTGAGTTTGAAGAAACATAATGGTGGTGTTGTTAGATTTGGTGACAATACTCCTAAACTTATTATTGGAGTGGGATCTATTTCTTTGGATGGAAAGACTAACAATGACAATGTATTACTTGTTGATGGACTTAAACATAACTTGTTGAGTGCTGGACAACTAGTAGACAAGGGTTATCTGCTGAATTTTATTACTGGGAAATGTTCTATCAAGAGTAAGATACGAGACTTGATAGAATCTAGTTCTAAATCTAGAGGTAATGTATTTAAACTTAACACATCTGAAGCTACTTGTTTTATTGCTAGAGTTGATGATAGTTGGTTATGACACAAAAGATTTTGCCATGTTAATTTTGATAACATTGTGAAGGCAAGTATGAAAAAAGAAGTAAGAGATCTACCTAGAATTGTGAAGCCATCTAACACTATGTGTAAAGAATGTGTCATGGAGAAACAAACTAGAAGCACTTTCAAGAGAAAGGCCTATTCTGCAAAAGGAAAGTTGGATTTCGTGCATACAGATCTGTGTGGTCCTACAAGAACAGGATCATACTATGGTGAAAGGTATTTTATACTTTTTGTTGATGACTTTTCTAGAATGATGTGGGTTACATATCCGAGAGAGAAATCAAAGGCATTTGAAAAATTCAAGATATTCAAGGAAAAAGTTGAGAATGAATTTGGTTTAAAGATGAAATGTTTGAGATCAGACAGAGGAGGAGAGTTTACTTTAGAACTATTCAATACATACTGTGAAGAGAATGGAATACACAAAAGAACTTCAGCCCCTAGAACTCCACAACAGAATGGGATAGCAGAGAAAAAAAATAGAAATATATTAGATGCTGCAAGGACTATGTTGCTGGAAGGAAATGTATCACATGTTCACTAGAGAGAAGCAGTTGGGACTGCTATGTACACACTAAACATAATTCAAATCAGAGAAGGTACAAGTAAGAATCCTTATGAATTATGGTTTGATCATACACCTACTATGAAATACTTTAGAATATTTGGAAGTAAATGTTATATCAGAAGAGATGATGAGATTGGAAAATTTAATGCTAGAAGTGATGAAGGAATCTTTCTTGGTTTCAAAAAAGGTAATGCAGATAGTAATTTTTATTTAAGAATTGATGAAGATGGAATCTTGATTATAGAAGCTTTTTTTGATGATATCATTTTTGGAGGTAATGAAAAAATGAGTAAGAAATTTTCTAAAGAAATGGAGAATGAGTTTGAAATGTCTATGATTGGTGAGATGAAATATTTTCTTGGTTTACAAATTAATCAGATAAAGAATGGTATTTTTATATCTTAGACCAAGTATCTTAAGGAAATGTTGAAAAAGTTTGAAATGGAAGATTGTAAACCCGTTGGAACACCTATGGTGACTGGAAACAAACTGACTAGTGATGATGAGACTCAGAGTGTTTTTTAGACTGAGTATAGATCAATGATTAGATGTCTAAAATATATAACACACACCAGACTAGATATTACCAATGCAGTTGGAATTGTGGCTAGATATCAAGCAGATCCTAAAGAAACACATTTTGCTACTGTGAAAAGAATCTTTAGATATTTGAAAGGAACTGTGGAATATGGATTGTGGTATGAAAATTCTGATGATTTTACTTTGTAGGATTTTACTAATGCATATTGGGTAGGTAATGTGGATGACAGAAAGAGCACAAGTGGTGGTGCATTTTTCCTTGGGAAGAGATTGGTTTCCTGGTTAAGCAAGAAGCAGAACAGTATTGCTCAATCTACTGTTGAATCATAATATGTAGCTGCTGCAATAAATTGCACACATGTTGTTGTTGGAAGTACAATAATGGGAAAGCAAGATACTGAGAGGGGGGGGCTAAATTAGATCTTCAAACTTAACCACTTAAAACAAATTGATCCACATTTATACATATATGAAGTTAATGTAACATTAGATAGCATCCATAACATTAAATATGTAACTCATAACATAGAATTTTGGTAACCCAGAAACCCAAATAGGTAAAAATGGAGTGGGGATGACACCCAAAAAATTTTCACTACAGCAACAATAAAGTGTGCCTGTTAGGGCTACAAGAGTTTGATTGAAACATGCAATCTACCTAGTTAAAGGTTTGTTTAGTTAAGAACTAAAGATCATTACAATCTACCTTGTTAAAGGATTTTAACTTACAGTAAAGTAAGCACTTTGCTAAGAGATTTCAGATGGTCTGCTAAAACCACTCTGTTAAGATAGTTTACCTGATACACCTGTTAGAATGTTTCAAGTAGTGATCCTTCATTATGCACTCTGATGCTGATGACAGATCTTCTCTTTCCAATAACTTCTATGATCTCTCAATCTAATATGTCTTTACTCTGCTTTTCACTGCTCTGTCATTCTACTTGATCTAGGCTTCTTCTCAAAATGACTTACTGTTCATCTCTCATGAACAACAATCCTTCTTTGTGTATCTCTTTTTCACACACACTGTTTCTAGGATTAGAAGCAATCTTATTATATATTTTTGGATCTGGCAGTGAGATCTAGATCAACGATCAAGATCTATTGTTTATACCTCCAATGCATTCTATTTTCTTGATTGGCTCCATGCCATGCATAGTATAAAATAATTAAATGCAAAATTAACTTAGTAGAAAAATATTAAATGTGTACAAATGTTAGCCCATATCTCATACAAGTCGGCCTAAATAATTTACATCAAAGTTTGAATCAATCCTGACATGTATATACAAAAATTGTTCTGCTCAACACTTAACATCTCTATCGCTCAACACTTAATATTCTACTCGGATCAGTATGATGTAACTCGACAAATGGAAACTTTCTTAGCAATGTTGCTTGGCCTTGAATGTTTAGCTTAGCCATAGTGATAACCAACTAAAACTGCCTAAGTAAATGACTAAGTGTGGGTCACTAATCATCAACAAAACTTAGGGATTAACAATCTCCCCCTTTGATATTAGTGGCAAAAATACACTTATCATTACAATTCATTTCATCCAAACTGTTGCCTAAGTACATACTATACTCCCCCTAGGAATGTACATCATACTACATACAAAACTTTATATAGTATACGTGCCTTCAAAAAAAATATTTACATGGATACCTGTACTGATCTCCTTTATGCTGTATCCTTGTCAGTCCTATTAGATTCCCCCTTGTTTTTGTCACTAATTGCAGGTGGGGTCAAGTTATACTTGTCCAAAAATTGCTTATGAAGTTGTAAGGTAGACTCAAATGCAGAGTCCCAACTATCCTTAACAAACTTCATAACCTCTATTTTTACTTCTAGCTCGACAGCTAGAATTACTAAGCTTTCTGTAGTGGAGAGATGAGAATCTCTCTTGACCAATTCATTTGCAGATGAAATTTATTTCTGAATGACTTGCATATGAGGTATTAGACTTGTCTGAATAGTAATCAATTTGGTCCTAATCTGACCATCTTCAGCCATGAGCTCGGCTATCCTCCTTTGTGCATAAGTCAACCTGTTAAAATGTAAGGAGATAGTTCTAGCATCCATACTCAGTGAATTTCTTGTTGAATTTAAGTCTAAGTGCAATTTTTCTAAAGTCTGTTGATTATCCTTTGTGAAGAATTCAACATCAGATAACCTTTTATATAAAGAATAAACATTTGTTTCAACTGTCTCTAAATTTTCTACCAGAGAAGAAAGTTCAACCTGTTTTATTGCAATCTCTTCTAAGACTTTTGCAAGTACCTTGCTCTCGAATTTTCTCTCGGAACATTACAACAACTTTTCATTGGCTTCAATATTGTCATCATTTACCTTTTGTACAATATTAACTAACTATTCAAGAATAGGGGTTTGAGGGTTTTCATCCTCCATGCAAAAATCCTTTACAAATATATCTTTTATGTCATGTAGTACTTCCTTTTGTTTTTGCTCCCTTTTTAGTTCCTCCTATCTTTCTTCCTCTTAAGTAGCTCTTGAAGAGTCTCAATATGTTCATAAGACAAGACATTGGGATCCCATGGTGGAATCACAATAACTTCATCTAATGTGACATCAAGAATTGGAGACTTCTTCCTCATAAATTTCCTCTTCTTAAATTTAGGTGAACTACTGCTCGGCTTTGTTTCTACAATACCTTTTCCAGTTTTAGTAGTAGTCACCATTGCATCCTTCAGTTCAGTCAAAATTGCCTATTGATCAGGCATGCCTCCTTTCTTAGTTCCAGTGGGATTTGATGATGCAGAGTGTGGTAGATCAACCAACACTTGCACTGCCTCTTATTCTTTAGGCTCATTTTTATTATCTCTTGTCTCCTCACTACTATCTAGAATTGATTTCACAACCTCCAAAATAGGTGAGTGTTGTACAATTACCTCTTGTTCAATTGTTTTCTCCTTTTCTGCTTCTTCTTGAGCATCTTTATTCTCAGGTTCCTCTTGAGTTTTCTCTTCATCTTCCTATGTACTCTTCTCTTCTTTAGCCTTTGTTGCCTTAATAGGTGATCCACTAGTTGAGTCCCTTGGCTCATCCTGAACCTCGGCATCTAGACTTCTAGAGTCATTAATTGTCACATCAATTGGACTATCAATAGTCAGATCAACAGTGTTAAATATCTCTGATTGTTCTTGTGCTTCTATCCCAGTCTTCTCAGGCTTAGTAGCAGTGTGAACTATTGATTTCTATGGTACATGGGTGGATTCAATGTCTTTATCCTTTGGCTTAGATGTTCCTTCATCAATCTTCTTCTCTTTTGGAGCAATCAATCCAAAAATTTCCTTCCAAATTCTAGTACTCTGCTATACTATCCCTTCAATATCATTCTTCAAAATAGTATAACCTCTCTATTTAGGTATAAATTTTTTCTTATACTCTTCAACAAATTTTTCTCTTTGTTTCTTGGTTAGCTCAGGAATGACTTGAGCTAATGTGCCTTCCCTTATCTTTCTTTCAACTGTGAGTGCAAATTCCCATTTTCCCGATAGAAATTCATACAACTCACTCGACACATTGTTTCCTATTTCTAAAGGTGTTAACTTCAAATTACACATCACGTCTAGGAGATCTTCCTGAACCTTATGCTTTTCTTCTACCTTCAATTTTTCATACCTTATAAACTTAAAACCAGATAACCCTGCAGAATTTCTCAAGTTCTCACATACCTCATTAATATCTATGGGTTTCTTGAATGGTGTTGTTGGTATGTTGCTAGGTTCATCATTTTCTATCTTGTCTTCATCACTTTTTGGATCCAAATGTAGTTTTCTTCTTGGTCTCTTAACTTGTAGGCTCAGCACAACCTTTGTTGCAAATTTTGTCTTCGATCTAGAACTACTTTCTCCAATGTTCTTTACATAAAATTTAGTTTGTTCTACTGGTGATGTGGCAGAAGATGCCCTTGTCCTTGGATGATTTGCAATGGGAGGATTAACTCTAGGTTTTACTTTACTCGGCTTTATTACCTTAGCTACTTTTGGCCTCTTTCCTTTTTCCTTAGCAGTGATCTCTTCTTCAGATTCACTGACTTCTACTTCTTGTTCCTCAGATACATCTTCTCCTTGTCCAATAGATATGTCTATAGGTGCATGGTGCAGGAGCACACCTAACTCAAACCCCTAGCTCCATATTTATGGCATGTACTGACTCTAGCCAAGTCAGGAGAGTGTGTGTGGACCTTAGAAGGTCATTTGTTTTATTTCCCTAAGATGGATATGACTAGGTCAATCCATGTCTAGATAGGTTGCTTAGTTGGTTTCTTTTAGTTGTGTGTGTGTGTGTGAGGTAGTTTGTGAGCCTTTGGAAATCCAACCAAGGCATCAGGAACCTTGGATAATCTTCTTGGTATCACTGGCACTCGACCTACACTAGTGCCTAGTAGCTTAGCATACATTGCCTAGTAGCTTGGCTAACACTTTAGCTTGGCTAACACTGCAGCTCGGCTAAAACTTTAGCTCAGCTAACATCATAGCTTGGCTAACACTGCTTCTTGTTAAACACTGATTACGACTGGTGCTCGACTTGCATTACTGTTTCTCGGCAATATCCATTCGTAACGGCCTGTGAAAAGTGGATCTTATCTTTTATGGAAAGTATGGTTAGTGTAATGGTTCCTAAAGAGATTCTTGCAAAGGATTGGACCATTAGGGTTGTTTCCTATGAGAGGATGGTTACTAATAACATCCAAAAAAAATTCATTTTAAAGATCTAGAGAGTAGAGATTGAAGAAAAGAGAAGCTACATGAAATCACAAAGTTGCAGATTATTGTATTGTTTCCAGTAATGAGAAGTTGTAGATAGTGTGTTTAGTGGATATCAAACTTCTTTGTTCATTTTACATGCAAGTAGATTAGTTACTTTATTTTTTCTATTTTGCAAGCTATTAGTTCTTCACCTGTTCTGGGTTGTAAACAGTAATGGCCCCTTGAGATTCCTAAATCCATGGTGAGAATCATGTGTTGGGATGGAACTCGAGAGGAGCCCTTGTACATAATTTTCTTTTTGTTTTTGGTAGGAATAGAAACAGGTGTGAATCTAGAGATCTTACCCTAGGCGAGCTTGGTAATATTCCGGCTAGGGAAGAGAATGAAAAGCAATGTTCTAAGAACATTGATTGAGTGAGTAGAATGAATCTATTTGTGTAGGTTCAGCAAGAAGAAGATGAAAAGCACTTCGATGGGGACTGAGTCTTGAATAGGAGGTGAAGTTGAGAGTGACTTACCTCATTTTAGGGTTGTGAACACCCTAAGAGATTTAGGAAAAAGATCTCAAAATAGATCCAAGCTGGTTCTGTAGCAGCAACAAGACTACTCTCCACATCAGTGCATCCTTTATCTCCTCGTCACTCGACAAGCCAAACATCTTTTTTAGATTTTTCACAATATTTTTCCTCTTTCTTTCCATGGTTCCTGCCTTAAGATTCATTGAAATATTTTCCTTTGCTTCATCAAAAATTTTGAATCTTTTTGCTTTTGTATCAATCTCCTCTACCAGGAGTGTTGTGATAGATGTTGATGCTTCATCAATATTAACTTCATAGGGAAATAGTTCCATCCATGATACCCTAGGTGTCATAGCCTGAATATAGGTGTAATATGTATCAACTAAGAAACATATCTCTTCATAGTGCTTTTCCACAAGTGAATTGGGAATTCTGGTACTCAAACTCATTCTCTTTTTGAATTCCACAAAATAAATCCCATAATGCTATTGAAATTGTTGCCTAATTGCTGAATACATTCACTAATCTGTAAAGTGATGGGTCTATCCTTCTTCCAAACAATATTTCCTAGTGTAGGAAATGACTTCTATACATAGAAGAATATACACATTAATAAAGAGCCAAACTTACAAGATGAGCTTTTGGCTTTCCTGATTGATAGTAATTTCTCAGCTAGTTGTGTCAACTACAGCTCGACAAGGTCATAGGTGTGATTATTTTTTACTATCTTTCATGCTTGGTCCATGGCTATATAGGGAACACTATCCAATAAGCTCAACTAATAGAACTTGTGTGAAATCACTCTTACTCCAAAGTCAAGTTCTAAGTCTTCAATTGTAGAGATGGTCATACCTCTGTTGTTCCAGATAGCTCCAGTGTTAGCTGCTATCTCTTCTTTCTTCTGATCTCTCATGGTTTTTTTACCATTGATAACATGATATCCAATAAATCAATGGATAATATATTTTGTGATCTTTACTGGTCCATTGTCTAGCCACATATGCATATAATGAACTTGTCTTAGGACAACCTTAATCCATTCATCCTTGAATTCTATCAAAAAATCTAGGGCATGAGTTAACCCTTTGTCAGCTAAATGTTTAAATTCATCTTTCAAAATTCTATTTTCACATAAATTGTCATAGGATTTCTCAATTTTCTATCACCCACTTCGCCAATTTTAACCATATAAAAAGATCTAGCATCGTGAATCATAAGTACCTTTGGTGGGATCGATGAGAGGGCTCCATTCAGATCACTTAAAATTGCACTTTCTGGAATGACATGAAAGTTTGGTGGTGCACATTCATCACTCTTTGCTAACTTAATTTTATTCAGATCCTCCTCCATTCCTTTTTTTGGTACGAAAGAACTTGCAGCCATAATGTCTTGAAGTTAGGGTTTGAGAATGAAGAATAGAGTACCTCAGCAAGAAATCACTTCACACTGTTCAACTTAGGGTTGCCGACAGCATGCTGACAAAATTATTGAAACACACTTCGCTAAGATCAAATTCTAAAACTTCTTCGATCACACTATAAATGCTGAAAATTGCAAGGTAAAAATGAATAATAGACCATTCATAATTATATAGACTCGAAAGGTCAAGATAGGTAAGTAATAAATATTTTTCCTATTAGGTTAGTGTAAGCCAGCTGTCATCGGCCAACCAACACAACTTGCATAGCACTCGGCTTACCACACTCGGCCATCACACAACTTAATTGGCCAACCAACTCAGCACCTATAGTGTAGATAACTCTTCTTGACACTTGTCACAAACATGTCCTGATACATCTTAACATATGCAGATATGGACTTTGGCACATTTACATATTAGGAACTGATGTGAGATTTGAAATTTAAATGCAATTCCTTACATACCTCTATTGCTCAGTTGGAGATGGTGTGATCACCTAATCTATTGGATTGGGTAACCTTGGCTTTAGTGGATTCACTGCTACTCGGCTCTGTTTTCCTCACCCATGTCCAGTTCATTTATGCTCTTATTTCTTCAACAGTAGGATCAGGAACTCTTGTCCTACACTCTCTCTTAGTGTGACCTATCTTCAAACAACTAAAATAGACTAAGCTTCCATTCATCCAACTCTTAGATTTCCCTCTGACATGTGTCTTTAAGCAATCTTTAGGTGCATGTCCATATTCTTCACAGTAATGACAACTCTACCTTGTATTATAATCCCAATTGCAAGTGTTGTCTTTCTTAGATGATTTTGTTTGTGTCTTTGATGTCCATTGCTATTTAGCATTGGATCTATAGTCTTGTGCCTTATGACCATGTTTATGACACTTGTAACAATAACCATTAAATCTTTGTTTGGGGGCGCATCACTTGCTTCAGCCCAAGATTCATGTTCTTTATGTCCAAATTTCTTGCAATTAAAATAGTAACCATTAAATTTAGGTTTAGGATTGGACTTACCTTTCTTGCTTCTGCAAATGTTTTCTGTATGACCTGGTTTTCCACAGTGGTGGAAAATAGGCTTGTTGTGATTTGTCTTTGCACTCCTCCTTTCACCATTCTTAGATGATTCTCCTTTCTAAGCAGATGTCTTTGGTTCAGTGTGACCTAATCCACAAGAATCCTTTGACCTTCTTGATGCTTCCATCAGATTCTCAAAATGAGTCAAGGCTTCATTAGGCTTATTCATCCTTTCATTAAGTTCCTTCTCAGATCTAAAATCATCTTTCAATTTATTGTTCTTAGATCTCAGATTTATCATTTCCATATCTTTCCTACTAATCTCCTGATTTGCGAGTAGCAGTTGATTTTCCATGTCAACCTGATTGATTGTCATCATTTGAACATCATGTGTCCTTTCATCAAGTCTGACAGTTATCACTCTTTTATCTTCTTCTACCATAGCTTTGTCATTTTCATCTTTCTTCTTTTGTTCCACTACTTCACATAGTCTTACTATCTGCATTTCTTGTTCTCTTTCCAAGTTTCTAACTTCTTCACACAGTGCATTGTTTTTTTCCAGTAGATTTGCAATTGCTGCATCTCTCTCAATAGAATCTCCATTCTGGAATAGACTTATAGTGTCATCTTCCTGGTAATGAGTATCATTCATTTGTTTGGCCAAATATTTCATAGCTGTCAATGATTTCTTTAATTCTTGTCTTTCTATCTCAAGATGATGTAATGCTAGCTGGATCTCAATCTTCTGATATTCAATAACTTTACCCAACTTGTAAACCTCCATCTCAAGATCTGTTCTTACAAGCTGATTAAAAGATTTTGTAGGTGAACTATGCTCTGATACCAATTGTTGGAAGTACAATAATGGGAAAGCAAGATACTGGGAGGGGGGGGTGAATCAAATCTTCAAACTTAACCACTTAAAACAAATTGATCCACATTCATACATATATGAAGTTAACCTAACATTAGATAACATCCATAACATGAAATATGTAACTCATAACATAGAATTTTGGTAACCCAAAAACCCAAATAGGTAAAACTAGGGTGGGAATGACACCCACAAAATCTTCACTACTGCAGCAATAAAGTGTACCTGTTAGGGCTACAAGAGTTTGATTACAACATGTAATCTACCTGGTTAAAGGTCTGTTTGGTTAAGAACTAAAGATCATTACAATCTACATTGTTAAAGGATTTCAACTTACAGTAAAGTATGCACTCTGCTAAGAGATTTTAGAAGGTTTGCTAAAACCACTCTGTTAAGAGATTTCACCTGATACACCTATTAGAATGTTCCAAGTAGTGATCCTTCACTATGCACTCTGATGCTGATGATGGATCTACTCTTTCTAATAACTTCTATGATCTCTCAATCTGATGTCTTTACTCTGCTTTTCACTGCTCTGTCATTCTGCTTGATCTAGGCTTCTTTTCAAAATGACTCACTATTCATCTCTCATGAACAACAACCCTTCTCTGTGTATCTCTTTTTCACACACACTATTTCTAGGGTTAGAAGTGATCTTATTATATCTTTTTGGATCTGGCAGCGAGATCTAGATCAATGATCAAGATCTATTGTTTATACCTCTAATGCATTCTATTTTCTTGATTGGCTCCATGCTATGCATAGTATAAAAGAATTAAATGCGAAATTAACTCAGTACACAAATATTAAATGCATACAAATGTCAGCCCAGATCTCATACAAGTTGGCCTAAACCATTTACATCAAAGTTTGAATCAATCTTGACATGTATGTAAAAAATGTTCTGCTCGGCACTTAACATCTCTGTCGCTTGGCACTTAATATTCTACTCCACTCGGCATGATGTAACTTGGCAACTGGAAACTTGCTTGGCAATGTTGCTCAGCCTTGAATGTTTAGCTCAGCCACAGTGATAACCAACTAAAATTGCCTAAGTAAATGACTAAGTGTGGGTCACTAATCATCTACAAAACTTAGGGATTAACAATTGTTTGGATGAAACAAATGCTGGAAGATATTGGAATAATTTTCAAGGTTAGAGTAATAGTACATTTGCCTTTATAATTAAATCACTTCGGTTTAATTATTAAAGCTAACTATTATTCTATTCACTTAATCTTGTCATTTGTAGGTGCATAATAATTAATATGTTTATTAATTATTAAATGCACAAACCTAGCTTTCTCTGGCTTTAGGGTTTCTCACCTTATATGCCACTTTTGTAATTATTGTAATTCACTTTTTGGGAAATAATAATTTTGGCTCTCACTCCGCTGAGATTTTCCAAACCATTGCTTCTATCTCTTTGGCTTCCATTCGGTATCAGGTATTTGCATGTAGGTGTTCTTGGCGAGTTGTGAAGTTGGATTTCTCAACTTCTACATGGTATCAGAGCCACCTTGTCGCTGCCTGGTTTGAAGGTTTTTTGAAGCCATGATTTGAAGATGATAGTCACAACTTCTCTGGGGTTTTTCTATCACTTTGAAGGAGGCACTACTTTCTAGAGTCATTTGAGCAAAAATAGACTCCACCATTGCGTTTAGAAAGCCCAGGAGAGTCAAAATACATTTAAAGTTTGACCATTTTGGTTACAGTGCCCTTAGAGAAAATTTTTGGCCTATTAGGGCTATACAGGCACAAAAAATGAGGCAAAAAGAAAAAAAATTTAAAAAAGGTATTTTTTTTATTAAATTTTGGGGCTGCTGGAGTGCGCCACCACCCTGCCACCCCGGCGCCACCCTCTAGTCACTCGCGCTCAGCCCGTGCCAGCGTGCGCCACCCTCTAGCCTCCGGCAACTGGCGAAGCTTCCCATGCCACCAGCAGTGCCGCCCGCCTCTATGACACCACCCGGGAGCGGCTGCCACTGGTGGTAATCACCGACTTGTCAGGACTGATATCAGCAACCAAAATTTTTTTCTGGCAACTCTTTCAAATTTTCTGGCAAAAATTTTCTTTTTCGACGGTCGGCAAATTTTTCTGGTGAACCTTCCTACGGGCGTCAAATTTTTCTCGCAGACTGGTGACAGTCATTTGGACGTCAATTTTTTTCCAGTGACTGTTTTTCTAGTGAGTTATTTTTCAGAGGGGCACTTGGTTTTTTGGCTGTAACCTGAGCATACGGTGTCCGTTTTCAAAAAATTAAATATCGTCAGAAAGGTGTTTTTGAGCCAGACATGATGATGCTAGTCTTGCTCATTGATTCAGCCATTTGAGCTCCTAGTTTTGGCTTTGAAGTAGAGGCTTTATTTTCCTCCCTCTCTACATCTAGCGTTTAGGTTTTTTTCCTAGTTTTTCATGCTTTCAGTAATTGATTCTTTGTTGTACGGGGGTTAGAATCATACTTTGTGGGGGGTTTTTTTTTTTCTTTTTGTCATTTATTTTTAGAAAATGACCCTTCTACTTCAGTCTTTTTCTTCTCTCAATGTCAGAACCCTCTGTGGCCCGGCTGACACCACACAATTACCACACCTAGAAAGCACACATGACTAGGCTACTCATGTCACATGGCTTATGGTCATGCCTAGATGAAAATCAACCTATCCTACAATGTCCTTTTGAGATCCTTCAACACAGGAATAAAATGGATGAAGCCATGGGCTTGATTACACTAAACATTTCTGACAGTCTCCTCTTTCACCTGGATGATTTGACAAATCCTAGGGCCATTTGGGGCAGGTTTTTAGATTTTTTTGGTATAGTGAATGAGTTCCAAGCACTAAAGCTTGATGTAGAGCTAACCACTTTGACACCTACCAGCTTTCCCACCATTGAGGACTTCTTGATGAAGTTCAAGTCTCTGCACTCAGTTTTGCAGGGATGTGGGAAAACCAAGATAGATGATGAGTGTATCTTCTTGATACTCTCAAAGTTGCGAGGACAATATCAGATCTTCTCTTCCAATTTCTACTCCACCATGGATGCTTTGGGTGCTAGACACACCATGCCTTCTTTTGAGACATTCTATTATTGGTTGACACAGAAACAGGCAAAGATCCAACAGATGGATGCTTCTGGCTCTTCTAGCCAAGCATTGGTTTCTCAGTCTTCATAGGGGAAACCAAAATAGAAAGGCAAACCAAAGAAATATTCCACAGGCAATGAGTCTTCCTCCAAACCTGCATAGAAAAATGATTCAAAACCTCCAGCTAACCCTTCCAAGGGTAAATATTCTTTGAAGTCTACTGAGTCTACCTCCAAGACTAAGAAGAAATCAGTTGAGACCTATAGATTTTGTGGCAAGGATGGACATCCTATTTATAGGTGTTGGAAATATTTGGAGGCTTTAGAGGAAGCCATGTAGGAGCATCACATTTCAGCTCCTCAGTCCACATCCTCCCCTACAGGGAAAGATCATGCTCTTACTGCATGAGCTATGACTTCTGGGCCCACCTAGATTCTTGATTCCGGTGCTTCTCACCACATGACACACACTCAATAGTTGGTCACCTCACTTGCCCCTTGTGCTACATCATAGATTTTTGTTGGGAACTCATCTCATCTTTCTGTTTTGGGTTCTGGTTCTGTTGCATTAGCTGGGGGTTCTCTTCAGGATGTTCTCTTTGTCCCTGACATTTCGATGAACCTTCTGTCTATCTATCAGATTTGCCACTCTGGCTCTGTTAAGAATGTTGAGTTCTCACCACATGATGTTTTTATTCAGGACTTACATGATTCTGAGATGATTGTGGCTACTGGGAGTGTTGACATTGCATCTTGACTATATAGATTTGATGGATTTGAGTCTTCTGCTAGCACAGGTTCCTGTCTTATAGCACATGCAGATTCAGTGAGTAGAGTTTGGCATGAGTATTTGGGCCATGTCAATTATAGATATCTTCAACAAATGAGCACACAGGCACTTGTTCTTGGGCTTCCACAGATTACTTACACTGATGGGGTTTGTCAGGGTTGTGTTCTTGGCAAACAACATAGGGATCCTTTTCCTCAGGGATGAGCTACTCGTGCTTTGGCACCATTGGAGTTGATTCATAGTGACCTCATATCATTTCCTACACCTTTTTCTGGTGCCAGATATGTGCTTACTTTCATTGATGACTTATCCAGGCGCACATGGGTGTAATTTTTAAAGTACAAGTCTGATGTCTTTGATTCATTTCAAGTCTTTAAGACATTTGTGGAGAAGCAATTTGGTCTTTCTATTTTCCAGATACACACAGATAATGGGGGGAGTATGTGAACCAATCTTTTAGGGATTTTTGGTCTGAACATGGTCTTCAGCTTCAGTTTTCAGTGCCCTACACCCCTCAGTAGAATGGTGTGGTAGAGAGAAAGAACATAACACTTCAGGAGATGGCTAATTGTATGATACAGTCCAGGTCCATGGATTCATCTTTTTGGGTAGAGGCACTCAATTGTGCCAACTATATTCAGAATCAGATGCCTCACAAGGCAGTTTGACATATGACTCCTGAGGAGGCTTGGTCTCATGTCAAGCCTGATGTATCTTAATTTTGAGTTTTTGGTAGTGAAGCATGGGCATTTGTGCCTATTTCTTAGAGGAGAGAGATGGAGTGAAGGAGCTGACACCTCATTTTTGTTGGCTACTACGAGGATGTTAAGGCATACAGGTTGTTTGATCCTGATTCCAGAGAGGTCCTATTTTGACGGGATGTCCAATTTGATGAGCACCTTCCTGCAGTAGATACCCTGCTTCCTGAGTCTACTTCACTTACCACTACTCCCTCATCTCTTCCAACTTTGTTTTAGGATGATGAGGATGATGATCTTGGTGATCCCTATTTACCTCCCCCACAAGATCCTCCACAGATGCCTAGATGAGCTTGTGTTATAGTTGATGCTGCAAGATCTTTGGCTGGTGACCCTTCCACTTCCCATTGCACCCGATCTCATATTGCGGGTTCTAGTCTTCTGAGTTATGCTATTTGTGGTGATATTGAGATATTTGGGGCAGTGACAGGACATACTAAGTGGGACAGTGCTATGGAGGAGGAGTATTCTTCTTTGATGAAGAATCACACTTGGGATCTTTGTTCTCTTCCTAAGGGAAGAAAGTTAGTGTGATGCAAGTGGTTGTATCGTACTAAGTTTGCTACTGATGGTTCTATTGATAAGTACAAGAAACATCTTGTTGCGAAGGGGTTTTCACAGGTTGATGGTATTGATTACACTGAGACATTTGCCCTTGTCACCAAGATGAACTCTATTTGCCTTGTCTTATCCCTCGCAGATTCTCAGGGATGACCCATTTTTTAGATGGATGTGAAGAGTGCTTTCTTGCATGGTGATCTTAGTGAGGAGATTTACATGGAGAAACCTCAGGGATTTGTGGAGGATTCCTCCTTGGTTTGCAAACTTCGATGTTCTTTGTATGGTCTCAAATAGGCCCCTCGGGCTTGGTATGAGAAGATAGACTCCTTTCTTCTTTCTACAGGATTCACACGCTGTCATTCTGATCCTACAGTCTACATTCAGCATCTTGAGGATGATGTTTTGGTCCTTGTGCTACATGTCGATGATCTTCTCATCATAGGTAGCTCATCTTCTATGATTCAGGATGTTCAACATGCATTGATGGAGCAGTTTGAGATGATAGACCTTGGTCTATTACACTTCTTTCTAGGTCTTTAGATTGTTCGGTCCCCTACTAGGATCTTTTTTTACCAACAGAAGTATGCTCTTGACATGCTTCAACACTTTGATATGCTTTATTGCAAGCCTACTCCCACACCTTTTTAGTTGGGTGTTACTTTGTCTACCTCTTGCACTTCGGCTTCAGTGGATGCTACATTGTATCAGCATTTGGTTGGCAGTTTGTTGTACCTGACACACACTCATCCTGATCTCTCCTTTGCAGTTGGCCCAGTCTCTCGGTTCTCACATGAGCCTCATGAGAATCATTGGCAAGCTGCCAAGAACATTTTGAGATACATTTAGGGTACACTTATGTATGGCATTCATTACACATTAGGGGCTCCTCACATTGTTGGCTACACTGACTCAGATTGGGCTGGTGATGTTGATGATCGGAAGTCTACTTCTAGCTTTGTCTTTTTGTCTTGGCTCTGGACCTATCACATGGTCATGCAAGAAGCAGAACGCTTGTGCACTTTCATCTATAGACATTGAGTATAAAGTGGCAATGCATGCTAGTCAAGAGATTTTATGGCTTCGACAGTTGATGACTGAGTTTGGTTTTCCTCCTTATTGTCCCACTATTTTGTGGTGTGATAATTAGAGTGCTATGCACATTTCCCACAACCCAGTGGAGCATCAGTGAACTAAACACATTAAGCTTCATATGCATTTCATCTGTCAGAAGATTCAGGATGGTGTTCTCTCTTTGGAGTACATTCCCACTGACGCGCAAGTTGCTGACATTTTCACCAGACCTTTTGCATCTCTGTGCTATCTTCAGTTGCATTCT
Organism: Thuja plicata; assembly: GCA_018584345.1. NCBI lineage: Eukaryota > Viridiplantae > Streptophyta > Pinopsida > Cupressales > Cupressaceae > Thuja > Thuja plicata. Next base: position 3,677,764 of record MU225850.1, read on the forward strand.
ATGCTTGGGGTGACAGAAGTTGTCCTTGGGGGTCTTGTTGAGGCCTTCCTTCCTTGATGGTTTTTTTTAGCATGTTTTTGTATCTCTTTTTGGGGTAGAGTTTTTCCCACTGGGTTTTCTCTATTTCCCCATTTTATAGAGATTTCTTTGTAGTTGGGTACCTGACCAGGCCTTGTTGCCGGGACCCATTTCTTTTGCTTTCATAGCTATGCTAGGTTAGTTTCCTCCTGAGCTTTGCTCAAGGGGGGGTGTTAGAGTAATAGTACATTTTCCTTTATAATTAAATCACTTCGGTTTAATTATTAAAGCTAACTATTATTCTATTCACTTAAGATTGTCATTTGTAGGTGCATAATAATTAATATGTTTATTAATTATTAAATGCACAAACCTAGCTTTCTCTGGCTTTAGGGTTTCTCACCTTATATGCCACTTTTGTAATTATTGTAATTCACTTTTTAAGAAATAATAATTTTGGCTCTCACTCCTCTGAGATTTTCCAAACCCTTGCTTCTGTCTCTTTGGCTTCCATTCAGTATCAGGTATTTGCATGCAGGTGTTCTTGGCGAGCTGTGAATTTGGATTTCTCAACTTCTACAGGATCCAATGGTTATTCATTGTGATAATACAAGTATAGTTAACATATCAAAGAATCCTATAATGCACTCAAAGACTAAACATATTTCTATCAAGTATCATTTCTTGAGGGAGAAGGTAGCTGCTAAGGATATTAAAGTAGAGTACATAAGCACAAAGGAACAGATAGAAGATATATTTACTAAACCTTTGCCAAAATATTTTTTTGAATACCTCAGAGGTATGCTTGGGGTGATGGCCCCTCCTAGTGGTAATTAAATGATGCAGATATGCATTAGTCTAGTGGATCTCAGAGCTATATTATTCTTTGGACTTGGTGTATGGATCTACTCCTTAGGGGGAGTGATCGCAGGAGAACACTATGGAGCACATTTGGGTGATCTTGCACCTGATTGGACATGAATATTTGAAAAAGCTACACCTTACCAAAGACTATAGATGAGTTATGGCACCCTTTGCCATTGCTGCCAAAGGGGGAAGGAATCTATGTGAAAATCCCTACTATTTTGGGGAGATTTGTTGAGGATATTGAGAAGACTGTAAAGAGAGAGAGAGTACTTTTTGGTTGATGTATATAGATTTTCCCATATGTTTCCATTAATGCCAAAGCGGGAGATTGTTGGATGATATCAGTTTTTGGTACTAATCATGTTGTTGATACTCATGTTTTGTCACTGATGTCAACATATATTTTTGTGAAAGAAGACAAACTAGTTACTTGACTGGAAGGTGTGTACAGACACTGTACGGATGAACCAGAATGAGAAAAGTTGGATTTAAGAAGAAGAATGAGTTTTGAACTTACATCTAAGGCCACTTGACTTTATGTTTCATATCATGGATGTTACAGCTATTTTAGTAAAGACTATTTTTCTGGACTTTGACTATGATTCTGGAAAGAGAAGGTCTCTGTGTTTCAGAAATATCTTGCTAAGGAAGATGTTTCAGAAGTTGCAAGCTTACTGATGCAGAGCTTACATATTATGGTGAAATGGGTTGAGTTTGATTTCTATTTGGGTACTGATGACATCAGCTATGGCGTGTGTTCTGGAGAAGACTTATTTCCTGGCCGACTTCAGATTGTAATGTGTGGAAATTAATTCTGAGCATGGATTGTGGATCTAGAAGTATTTGTGATGAATTGTAAATATTGTATACTTGTTATAGGTACCATGTGTATCTTAGCAAGGGATTATGTAATTATTTGTATGATGGGAAGCCTTAATTGGCTGACCTGGTTAATTATGTATTAGGAAATCTTAACTAGCCAACCTAATGGGTTATTGTAAGAGGGTATATATGAGTGATCTTTTCATTTGTGAAAAGTGTGGCAGAGAAAGAAAAGAGTAGAGATTTTTGAAGCTGCAAAGCTTGACTACTGGATAGAGAGCAGAGTTGGTACTTCATTGGAACTGACCAAGCAAAGATAGTTGCTATCAGACAATTCACTGGATTGTGTATTTGCTGTATACACTTGATGTGGATTGTGAATCCTTGAGGGTGGCTTTAACCTTCTTTAGGCAGTGATCCTTGGCAGTGAGCCTACTACTTTCATTGAATCCTAATAGGGTCTATCTCCTAACATGGACTGTGTACTATAATGTAATAACAAGCTCCTAACAGGGCTAATATCTTTTAACAGGGATACTATACTCTCTGTACATTATTTTGTGGGTGTTAATTCCCAATGCGGTTTTACCTTTAACAGGGTTTCCTCGACAACAAACATTGTATTATGGTGTTGGCAATTACTATGTTATTTACTCTTGATGTTATGGTTGATAAAGTTTAAATTTTAATAATCTATTGCACAACTGATTCACCCCCCTCTCAGTTGTCTTGTGGACTGTTATTCCTAACAATATGCACAAGAAGAAGGCATTGATTATGGATAAACCTTTAAACCCTTTGCAAGACTATAAGGAGTTAGAATCTTACTTGCTTATGCTGCATTTAAAGGATTCAAGGTATAACAAATGGATGTCAAATCTGCATTCCTAAATGGAATATTGGAAGAAGAGGTATACATTGAACAACCATAAGGGTTTGTTGATCTAGACAAAAGAAACATGGTATATAGACTACATAAAGCCTTGTATGGATTGAAACAAGAACAACGAGCCTGATATGAAAGACTTCACTCATAGCTTATTAGCATAACATTTGTTAGAACAAGTGAAAATAACAATCTATACTTAAAAGAAGACACCGATGGTAATATTTTGATTGCTAAAATTTTTGTTGATGATATCATTTTTGGGGGAAATGAATTGTTACGCAAATAATTTTATAATGAAATGAGAAAGGAATTTGAAATGTATATGTTTGGAGAGATCAAATTCTTTCTTGATCTACAGATTCTTCAACAAGAAGCAAGCATATACATCACTCAGTCCAAATACATCAAGGAAGTGCTAAAGATATTCAAGATGGAAGATTCCAAACCATTTGGAACACCAATGGCTACTGGATGCAAGAAAAATGATGTATTTTGTTCAGACCAGACTAGATATAGCATATGCAGTTGGAATAGTTGCAATATTCTCTACTAATCCCAAAGAATCACATATGACTATTGTCAAAAGAATTCTGATATATCTGACGAATATCGAGGACTATGGCTTATGGTACAAAAGAGAAGGAAAATTTGAGCTACAAGTCTATACAGATGTTGATTGGGCTGGAAACATTGATGACCAAAAGAGCACAACTGGAGAAGAATTCTTCATGGGTGACATACTTGTCACATGGATAAGCAAGAAACACGGATGCATCTCTCAGTCTAATGCAGAAGAAGAGTGTGGCTGTAGCTGCAAATTGCTCTAATAGTGCATGGATCAAATAATTGATGGAAGGTATGCATATGAAGATCCTTGAATGATTAATTATCTATTGTGATAATACCAGTGCAATAAACATTTCCAAAAATCTAGTCATGCATGTTAAGACTAAGCATATTGCTATCAAGTATCACTATCTAAGAGAACAAGTGCAAGAAAAAGAAGTGGCACTGGAATATGTTTAATCAAAGGAACAATTAGTTGACATATTCACCAAGCCATTACTGAAGGATACTTTTGAGTACCTAAGACAGAGAATAGGGGTCCAAACCTTGTCTATCAGTCAGTAATCTGACTAGGAGGTTGCATTAGCATATACCAAATCTGAATATTAGTCATGTTGATGCAAACACTCAGATGGAAAGCAACTGATACATCTGTACATTGTAAGGTACATATCTGCACCAAAAGTTAGAGACATTGTATTTTTTATGGATAGGGAAATTCAAGGAATATATTATGTAAAGGGATGGAACATGATATAGATGATAAAATAAGGAGAAGCATTTTTGTTTGGCATTGTTGTCAAAGAGAGAGATGTTCTCATTATCATACAAAAGAGAGCTTTGATTTATCATACAAAAGGAGAGATGATCTCATTATCAAAGGGAGAGATGATTCTATATAACATAAATCAGAGATATGATAAAGGAAGAGATTATATCATTATCCATGAAGAGAAGTTCTTGAGAATCAGAAAGGAAGAGTTAATCAATATTCTAAGGGAGAGAAATTGATTACACATGAAATATCCATATAAGGGAGAGAAGTAATAAAGGGAGAGAGTCCAGACAAAGAGAAAGATTGTTGTCAAAGGAAAAAAAGATATTATTAAGAAGAGGAATAGTTAAGGAAGAACACATATCATAACAAAGATATCAGATGATACATCTATCTAGAGAAGGGTTTGAAGATTGAAGACAACCACTCTATAGGAAACAAATCTAAGCTATTTTTGAGCTTACCAAGAGCCATACATTTGTAATTTTTAGATTAGGAAATCTTGATGAAATTTTATATTTCATATTGTATTAGTGATAGTATAGTATGATAATGTAATATGTTGCCATCAATGCCAAAGGGAGAGATTGATGACATGTAACTCATTTAATGTTTGAAGATGTTAAGTTGATCACCGAAATGCAAAAGGATAATGAAAGACATTAAATAAGTTAATGGATTGTATTTTCATTGATGTCAACTTGATATAATCTAATAGGTTATAATCAAAGTGGCAAAGACTGCAGAGAATCAAAGAGAAAAAGATTATGCTTTATGTAATGCATAAAAGATAAGTATTCACAATGTGACTACAAACACCAACAGTCACTGAAACCTGATGGATAGAGACCACCAAAAGTCAAGTTATAGTGATTCCCAAGCAAGAACATTGATGATCATTACCAACGAGTAGAATCACAAGCATACCCGATAGCTAGAAACATAGTTTAAACTGACGGAGAAGCCTGAGGAGAACTGGAGTATTGACCAACGCTATCAAAGGGTTAAACACAAAAATTAACTTGAGTTCAGAAATGAAAAAATATCTAGCTGGAAGAGGTAAATATAGAGTTAACTAGTAGTTATCATTGTTTTCAACGACAAGATATAGCCAGAGATAAGTAATGGATTTAAAGCTGTTTTGTCCAGTTGGCAAGAAGATCTCAGCGAGATAAAACAAGAGTTTTTCTTTAAATCTAATTGGTGAGAATTGTGGATCATGCCAAGATTAAGAAGATCAAGAACCTAACAATAGTGATAACATGTCTATAAAGAGACAACTCAATTCATTACGAATTGGTGTGGGTGAATGAATGAAAAGAGGATGCTGAAGAGAAACTAATGAAGAGAAACTTCATATAGTGCTGATCAACAAGCTCAGGAAAGAGCTAAAGTTTTTTGTAGACATCAAGCAACAAAGAAAAACATCACCGAGTAGAATCAAAGTGGAGCAAAGGTATAAAAAAAGTTATATTAATCATAATAGTTTTGTGAGATTACATTAGATCTAAAAATCTGCAAGTATAAGTTGTATATGTGAACAGATCATACTGTAATACCTTCTCCTACGGTGATACTTGGAATTTTGACTTGGACATTTTATTATTATGGTTAGAACTATACATTTACATTTATATTTTGTGGATGATGATATGATTGATATGCTCATTTATATGTTTATGAGAAAACCATCTATTTTTATATGTTTTATGGATCTAACCAAAGGATTTGAAACTAACCATTATCATGATGTTTTATGTTTCATGGATATGTGTCTAATGTGTTTTCATGG
>MU225850.1:3687451-3788473 GCA_018584345.1 Thuja plicata
GTGAGTGTTTGATCAAAGATGGTAGCATAGAGATGCCCGATATCAAGTGACAGACTAAAATTTTAAATCCTCTAACAAGGTCACACCTAACAGTGTGTTTGTAACCTTTAACAGGGTTGGCTCTTCAATGAGCTCACTTCAGAAGAGTGAAAATTTTGGGTTATCGGTTCGAAGTGGTTTTTCCCTTAACAATGTTTCCACGTTAAAAATCCATGTGTCAATGTATTTATGAGTCATTACTTTAGTGTTTAGCATTACACTTAACTTAATTGGATTGATTGGTATAGTCTAGATAATTTACTGTCTTTCAGTAAATTAACAGACTGCTATTCGGTAAATCTATAGTAGAAGGTTTTACAAACAATTCCGAGCAGTAGTAATTTGATATAAGTATTTGGAAGCATTCATCTTATAGGACTGAAGATAACTAGAGTTATAATATTGTGGTACTAAGTTTTAAGGGTTGATTATTGGAATATTTTGAGGCCACTGATTCACCCCCCCTCTCAGTTATTACTAACAGAATCTGCTACTCCATTTCCTTGTGGATAATAATTAGAGTAGAATTTGAGGATTACCTTGTTTTCAAAGGCCCATTGCACAAGAAAGGTGGAGGAGAAAGAGGGAGCATTGTCACATACCAGATAGTATGGCATTCCAAATCTAGTTATGATGCGCTCCTCTAAGAACTTGGTTACAACCCCCATGGTGTAATTTTTTAGTGCTTGAGCCTTCATCTAGCATGTAAAGTAATCAGTAGCTATGAGAATAAAGTTGTGTCATGCAGACGAAGGGGGGTTAATCACTCCAACAAAATCTAATCCCCATTGGGCGAATGGACATACCTCATATACCAGTTGTAGGGGCATTACTGGATTTCTCTCCCAGGTTGGACTCATTTGGAAAGTGTGGCATGATCTCATGTGCTCTCTAGTTTCTTTGAATATCCTTGGAAAAAAATATCCCACTCTTAGGATTTGGTGATTAGTTGCTTCAGCTGAACCGTGCCCTGACCCATATTTGTCATGAAAATCTTCTAGGACATGTTTCACCTCCAGCCTATCCAGACACCTGAGGTACAAACCCTCATAACTATATTTATACAATTGACCATTCTTTAGCATGTAGGAGATGCTTTTGATTTTTAGAGGTCTTCTCTTTGAACCATTCATCCCCTCTGGGTAGTAATTCTGCAGTGGGCACTAAACTATGTCTTGGTACCATATATCGATAATCACACCCTGATTGGTGTAGGTATGACACACTAGACCTTATTCAACTTTGGAGATCAAATTTTTTAGGCTTTGGCCTCTCACTAATTTCATCTACTGGATCTCTAGGTAAAAATCTTGGAGGATTTCCATCCATTTTCATCTTTGCTCTCCCAACTCATTCTGCATCAAAAGGTACTTGACAGCTACGTCAGGGACTATCCCAAAGACCTTTCTCCTCTAGATGTAGTGTTGTAATTTATTTATGGCTTCGATGAGAAAAAAAAAATGTTGATCCATGTTGGGGTACCTGATCTCAACATCCTTAAAGGGGAAACTCATAAAGGCTATAGGTCTTTCATCTTCACTGTCCTTCTTCTATGTTAGGATACTTCCCCATGAGTGTTTGGATGCAAAAGAATATATTTTTAAGGGTATGGTATAGTCAAGACTGATGAGGATTGGGGCCGTGGTGATGGCCATTTTTATTTCCTCAAAATATTTCTTTACTTGGATGGTCCACTCAATCTTGGCATCATTTTTTAGCATGTCATTCAATGGCTTTACTATTTTTGCAAAGTCACTGATGAACTTCCTTGCAAAGTTAATCTTCCTGAAGAAAGATTTCAACTCTTTGCAGTCATCGGGCAGCATTAAATTTTGGATAGCTTCCACCCTTTTTGGGTCTATGACTATCCCATCCTATGAAATGATGTGTCTCAACAGCTTCCCTTCAGTTACCCCAAACATGCATTTCTTGGGGTTGAGAGAAATCCCATATTTTCTACACCTTTGCAGACATTTTCTGAGATAATCTATGTGGTCATCCCTCTATTTGAAAATAATCTAAGGTCATCCATGTAAATGATAATGAACTTCCCAACTAACACTTTGAAGGCTATATCAATTTCCCTTTGGAAAGTGGCCCTGACATTTATCAGACCAAAGGGAATCCATTAGTAGGAATGTTTCCCCATTTTGTTGTAAATGATATTTTCAACCTATCCTCCTCTTGCACCATCACTTGATTGTATCCTGAGAAACCATCTAGGAAGGACATCATTTCAGATCTGTTGACTCTCTGTATTACTTCGTTGAGAGACGGGAGTGGGTAGTTGTCCTTTTGGGAGGATTTATTTAGGTTCTGGACATCTACACATAACCTAATCTCACCAGTCTTCTTTCTTACTGGCACCAAGTTTGTGACCCATGTGGAATGTTGAATTGAAAAAATTATTCTAGCATCTAGTAACTTTTGGACTTCCTTTTGGATCAAGGGCTCAATAGTAGGGTTCACGGGCCTCTGGTGTTGTCTATAGGGTTTGGAATCTAGTTTTAGAGGGATGTTGTGTACTATGACTGAGGTATCATACATCTTCAATTCTTCATAGCTATAGGCTATAACATCCTAATATTCGGTGAGGAGTTGGACCATTTTATCCTTTTCTTCTCTGGTACCCACTCTGCTAATGCAAACTTCTCTTGGTTCTTTCTTCATGCCAAGGTTGTATGTCTCACACTCTTTTCCATCATGATTTATGTCTTGGCATCTCTTTATGGTAGTCCCATCACTATTGAAAATCCTTTTTAGCTCTACCATACCCTTTGGTATATCATTGGTCCTTAGGTTTATGATGTCATGGTCATTGAGATCCTCAGGGTCAGCTACTTCTTCCTCTTCTTCCTTCCTTTCATCTATGATCTATTTTTCAAACATACCAGAGCACATGATGAACTCAAGGATGTTTTGATCATCTTGGAAGACTTGGAAATTAGTGATGTTATCTGGGATGGGCGGCATTGCAATGAGTTCAACTGAAAAATTCTTTAGCTTGGACTTCTCCATTGGATGTAATGAACTAGTGGATACAATTAGGGAGTCAGCGATAACATTCTTTCTCGATGGGATAGATTGGATGTTGAAGGCTTTGAAGTCATTGATCAAATCTCATGCCCTTTTTTGATAGGCTGAGATCCTCTTATCATTGCAAGAATACTGACTATGGACTTGCTTTACAACCAATTGTGAATCTCCTTCCACCATCAAAGATTTTATTCCTTTCTTGTGGGCCAGGAGGAGTCCACAGATCAATGCTTCATACTCTGCAACATTGTTAGTGCATCAAAATTGTAATCTATATGCAGCATAAGAAGACTTACTTCTCGGGTTTATGAGCTTGATCCCCACACCTAATCCTTTTTTACACTTAGAGCCATCGATGCATAATTTCCATATCTGTTGTTGCTTAGCGGGGCTGGACTTGGTGGGGACCTTCTTGGTGAAACCTGTGGTTTTGGTCTTTTGTTCCTTCCCTTCATCACTATCTGAGGAAGTTGATTCTTCTTTCCCTCTCCTCTAAATACATTTGGGTTGAGATATTTCAGCATATTTACTGTTTCTATCCTCTAGTAACCCTTTATAGGGTGGACATGCTCCATCATCCAAAGTGCTCCAGTCACTAAGCATTTTTAGGGTAGGGCTTTTGTTTTCAGAGTCTAACTCACTTTCTTGACTTTGGTTAGGGGTGTCTAGATTGATTGGGCTCTCTTCCCCTGGAAAGGTGTCACTCTTATTTGTCACTTCAAAGCTATCTTCTTCCATCATAGGTTCTTCAAATACCTTCTTCAGTAGGGAGATCTGGGCTAATATTTGTGACAATGCCTCCTGAGATCTAGGGCATGTGAACTCTAAATGGCTTGTTTGGTGTAATCGGTAGTATCCTGGTAGTAACAAGATGTTTGGATTGACATCTTGTCCTAGATGCCTTAGGCTTGCTATAGTACTGTTAATAATACTTCTAAAGATGTCATCACCGATGGGTAACTCTAGGAGGCCTTAGACGGGACTATGGTCTAACTCTTCTCCTTATCAGATATGAAACATGAGGATGTCATCCATTTGATAAGTGCCTAAGTCAGTTTGTGTGAACATAACTTCATTAGGGGCATTATATTCTATGATCATCCTTTTTCAGTTTTGGTTTTGTGTCTATCTTGATCTGATTGTTCAATCCTCTTCATGGCAACCAGAGTTGAGTGAAATATGTAGATAACCATCCCCTCAGACATCCGGTCCATTCTTAGCTTAACAACATTCCATAGGTTTTAGGGATGTCTACTATATGCACATCAATGCATTCTTGTATCCTTGGATCTGCAACTAATTGAATATGTACGTCCTTGAGCATGTCGATTACTTTGAATTTGGTTTTATCCAATTGTATTACTACCTGGTTGGTTATTTGGGGCACCATCACCAGTTTTTGACAAATTGACAAGGGCATGACATTGCATGATGCTCCAGAATCTACCAAGAAATTGTGTAAATTCTTTCCAAACATCCACAAACTGAGTAGGAAAGGGGGTACCTCCATCTTGTCTTTGAACATCGTGGGAAAAGCCTCATAAGTGTTGACATTAGATGTGGGTGCCCTTGTATTGCTAGTTGACGGACCTTTCTTTGAATGGTCCAAAGATTTTAAAATTTTTTGAGATGGGCAACCTTGCAGTAGTTCAAACATAGATATGTTCACCTTGGTCTTCTTCAACTCTTGGACTGCACTAAGCTAAGCCTAAGGATACAACAGTTAAGGAGACACAAAGAAAACTATAGGTAATAGGCAAAAGAAAGAAAGATAAGGCACAAAGAGATAAGAGAGTTGTTGATGAAGATATAGAGAGCACAGAATTAGAGAAAGATAAGAAGGAGCTAAAATCCAAAGGTAAGAGATCCAAAATAGTAGGTTTTCCCATTATCAAATCTATTGAATCTAAATCTGTTAAATTTGATTTTGGAAACTATATCTCTGTTGAAAATATCAATCTTAGAGAAAAGAAGTGGGGTACATTAGTTGGTGTTAGAAAGTTCTAGGATAAGGTTAAAAAATAAAACCAAAGGTTACTTGAAGATCTTTTAGTTTTTAGCATGCAGAAATTGAGCAAAGCGACTCTTAAATTGCAAGGTCAAATTCCTACAACATTATATGATAAAATTGATGCAAGATGGAAGGGTGCACTTGTAAGGGACAAAGATTTTGTGAAGAATTTTTTGTTGATCCTAATGCCTAATTCTTCAGAGGAAGAGATAGATAATAAGGTCAAAGAGGCAAGAAATTTACTCAGAACAAGAACAAGGGATACACAACTAATGATTGGGGAGACTCAATGATTGGGGAAAGGAATAAAGGAAATTATTAGAAAACATTTAGGTCTGGAAAAAGATAAGGGTGAAGGAAATTCCATGGATATTCAAGATGAATCAATGAAAGAAAAATAAGATGATCTAGTGGCTACTCAAACTAATGAAGGATTTAATATTGATGGTATGAAGGTCACACTTAATGAACTCAAAGATGAAATGGATAATCTAGGAGACATCCCTATCATCAAGGTATAGGATGAGCATTCTGTTACACAAGAATTAAAAAAAAGATGAGGTACAGGATATACATGAGACACAAAAGGAAGAAGAACCAGTTAGCATAGGTACCGATCAAGATATGATCGATGAAACTAAAGAGATGGGATATACTGACGAGAAGCAAGAAGAGATAGAGAAGGCAAATGAAGTAACAAATGGTGCTACTCAAGAAAAATAGGTAAATGAGGAGGAAAATAATGAAAAAAAAGTAAATGAAGACAAGGTAACACCTCCTACATATTCCAAAATAAACATAGATGATGATATACAGATCAAAAGACAAACTTCCTTTAGCACAATAAGCCTCAAAGAGGTGATAGATTTTGTTGTGGTGATCAAGTCAAAAGAAAAATAGAAAAGGATGTAACAGGAAGCTCAGATAATAATCACTTCCAGAGATTTTTTTTTAGAAATATTAAGTAATTTTATGTATGATAAGAAAGATAAACCTATAGAGAAGTTAGATCATTTGGTCACTACAACCGGAGATGAGATAAAAGTTCAGAAGATGCAGCAATTTTGAGGGCTGAGAAAGTGTATGCAAATAAGAGATCAAAGAAATTGGCACAATCAATTGTTACTGACAAAAAAAATCTTACATTGGTTGCTAATCGGTTGAAGGGTGAATTGACTGAAGGTGGTAAGATTCTAAAATCTATCTCTTATTTATCTAAATTTTTGAAATATTTAGACATGATTAAAAGTGAAGCGCAATAGGAGCTTAGATTACTTGTTGCTAATTTTGATCTTATACATGAGACTGCTACTGCATTTGGTGCAAAGGTTAAAAACCTACATAACAAGTTGAAAACCAATAGGAAGGAGAAAGATAAGAGAATTGCTAATTTTCTAGAGTTAGAGTGTTTGTTGATCCCCAAGCTAGATATTTTGCAATCAAATGTAAAGGAAGCTAAGAAGACTTTGGCATTTCCATATGTGTGTACAATTGATGGATTAGAAGAATTAGCATTTTTGGTAAGTGCTTAGATTGCAACTGTGGATATTTTACTTAAGAATTGGGATAGTGATCTGCAGACTTTAAAGGTTAATTTTAGTGATGTCTTCATTAGAATGTAACTAGGTGATACTACTCTTACATGAATACAAATTTTTGACACTTTTTGTCATACCTTTGTCATTTCTGTCAAAGGGGGAGTGAATGTAATGATGTACTTAAGCTGAAATTTGGCTAAGTTCATGAAAATTGTAATTGTAATGGTAAAGGGAAGAATTTTACATGATTTTAATTCCTAGGGGGAGATTTTGAGCTATTGGGAATTAATTTACTTCTTTACAATGTAATGTATTTTCATTTTTTGCGGTAGATTAGACACTTGGGAAAATTTCTTGTTTAGTTTTCTAAGTGTTGTCATCAATGCCAAAGGGGGAGATTGTTGGCATTTGGTGAAGATAATCTGAGTATTGATCATGATAATGTATTGTGGTGTTTTCATTTCTAGAAACATGATGTATTAGAGGCAAGATATGTTTTTCCGATGGCGTTGAATATCTAATTGAAGAAATGACTAAGTGTTCAGTCAACCAAGCAGAAGACAGAATGCGAGGACACAATCAACCAGATCTCGAGTTAGAGATTGAGTTAAGGTGTGTGATCATAATTTTATTATCTATAGAGGCATATAATGCTATGTCTATGATCACATCAGTTAGCTTGAAGATATATGTAGGTTATTACAGATTCAAGAGACACCAACAGGAAGAACAAGAGACATCGATAGAGAGTTTGGTTAGATCGGTTCCCCAGTCTATTTAATGTTTATAAATGATTGTTTGCAACCCAATTAATATTGTGTTGAATTTATTTAGTTGACCAAAACATTTTGGTGTGATCAGATTTTTGTTTTATGTCAGTGGGTAAATCATTTTAGGGTAAAAGGTTGACTTTGATAAAGTTGTTATAAAAGAAGGACAAGATTGGGATTTAGGGTTAATGTGGTGATGTATAGATGATGCAACAAGATATTGTGATTGTGTGAAATTATTTGATTCATAAGGTGGCATTGTGAGCTGAATTGAAGTGGATTTTTTAGATGAAGAGTGTCATATTCAAATCAATTATTCTTGGTTATTTCTCAAGGCAGACCCTAACAGGTTTACAATTTAAATATTTTAACAAGATCACTCCTAATAGGGTGAGAAATATCTTTAACAGGATCTAAAGTATAAATCCTCTAAAAAGGTAACTGTCAGAAGGAGTTTGAAATCCTTTAAAAAGGTAGTTCTTAACAGGACTTGTATTATCTCTTAAGATACTCTTAACCGAGTATGCCCTTAATAGGGTGTTTGTAATATTTCTTGATAGGGAATAGTTCTTTGATGCACTAGTGAAATTTGTGGATACCATTCCACACATGATTTTCTCCATCTAACAAGGGTTTCCATGGAAAAAATCTTATGTGTTGAGTTTTCATTGTGTGAATTCTTTACATGTTAAGTTTCTACATAGTGTTTTTATTTGCATGTTGGGTATTGTGGAATCTATTTAAGAAGAGTTTCAGATTTGTGGTTGCACTGAGTCACCCCCACCCCACCTCATTAAAGACTAATACCCTCCAAGATTTACCATGTGGAAATGGTTCCCTATGCATCTTAACACTCATGCAACTAGTGCATATAATTTTGGACGGAATAATATTAGGTAATCCATCAACCATATTTTCTTTTTTGTATCAAAGAAATATAATCATAATTTAAATGGCCAAGCCTTTCATGCCATACAGTTTTTATGATTAAGAAATACTGAGAGGGGGGGTGAATCAATATTGCAACACTTTATTATAAAACTTAAAAAATTCAAGATTAACCATGCAATTAGTGAAATAATAATACCATATACATAAATTAAACAACTCATAACACCATGATTTGTTAACGAGGAAACCTTGGCCAAGGGAAAACCATGATGGGGATGATATTCAAAAATAATATAGTAAAAGTATAATTTCCTTGTTAGGAGACCTAGCCCTATTAGGAAATAAATATTACATTTAGTACAAATCCTTGTTAGAGGATAGAAACCCTATTAGGGGTAATATAAGGAGCTCACTTCTCTTACAATACAAAACTGCCTTTACAATGATAGATCACAAAGTGAATTGTAAAAGCATCTTTTATGCTTAATTAGTCTTAGTTATAGCTCACAATATCCTCTATATGATTCATACATCACAATGCATATATCTATTTCATACACATCTCCACATCTCAAAACATCTTTACATATATACTCAATCTCATAACCTTTCCAATCGACTCACAAATACATCACAAAATGTGTCCAATGCATAATCAAATAGAAAATACATAGTTGGAAATCATATATCAAAAAAGGTAGGGTAAGACCCAAACCAAATCCAAAGTATCACGTATGGAATCCACATGCTACTCCCTTAAACATCACAACCACTCATCCACCTTGTTACACTGCTACACTATCTTCGCGTAACCACATCAAGTTGTAACTCTCTCTAGTCAACTCCAAATACAAGAGACCTTAAATCAAGGTCTTCTACATCTCATAATACATTCCTCTAAGCTTGCATAACTTAATTTGTCACATAGTGTGCTTGCCAAGAAATTTTGTTTAACTATACCCTGTCAACTTCTTTCTAGGCTTAGTTATTTTTCCAAATAGAATATCCAAAATTGGATTATAATCCAAGAAACCATGCCAATAAGTAGTGTTTCCATAAATGAAAAACCATATTCTATACTCATTAGGCCACTTGCCAACAATCTACCCCTTTGGCATTGATGACAACACTTAGTGAAAAATGACTAAGTGTTTAATTCCAAACTACTGACTATAGATTTTTCATAATACACTTAGTACTCCCCCTTTGACATCAAGTGAAAAGGTATACTAAAAAAATTAACTGTAGAAACATAAATTGTTTAGAGATGATCACCAAAAAATCAAACCATATGAAGTATATCTTGAAGAGGTTTCCAAGATCTTTGTATCTACTTTACATGTCTTCTCCAATATCTGACCAAAATGAATAAGGCCATTCAAAGAAAAGGATGAGATCTTGACATCCTTTAGTATTTTAGGCAAAGATTCATCAAGGGACTTTCTCACTATCTCTATGTCCTCAAGGTGTTTCTACAAAATTAATAGTTTAGGAGTAAGCATACTCCTCAACATAGAACATCTCCCCAACACCCTTGACTTCTCAGTTTCAAGCACACCAATTTGGTCCAATATCTTGGACACTTCCTTATCCATCTCTATAACAAATTATGAGGAGGACCTACAATTCTTTGCCAAGTCATCCAATATCTTCTCATCATTATGGATTATATCTCCACCAAATTATGTACATGCCTAGAAGGGCTTATGAAAAAAGTATATATCTTCTTGCCATGCTCGATGCAAGACCTAATAAAAGAGATAGTGGTGTCTAACATGCTGATATCCCACTTTAACACCTGGCATATCTCATCTAAATTCTTCACAAGGTATTCCCTGTCAACTTTCATATCGATGGCCTTCTCCAAATAATTAAAGTGAACATCAAAGTCATCAAGAAATTTGTTCATATTATCCACGATATCATTTCCATAAAAGGTGAAAGGTATGGGTAGAATGTTTTTGATTTTATCTACTGCCCTATCCAATACCTTTGTCTTTTTCTCTGTCCTTTTTTTTGATCTCTCCTTAGCCTTAGAAAATGCTATGAATGAAAAATTTATTAATTCATCCTCATCCATGACATCAAAATTAGTGTTCAGAGGTTTATTATCACTTGCCAACAATAGAGTTGAAGAAACATGAATGGATACATTTGTTTCTTTCTCATCTTCAACCTCAGTTTCAACTTCCTTCTTTACATCAACATACTTTCTTTAAGGTTTTCCTTAGTTCCTTGATCTTCTTCCTCAATAGCTCCTTTCATCTCTACCCCAGTAAATGCACCAAGATCTATTTTATTGACTATAGTCTATTTTCTTCATCCATCTATCTCAATAAGAGACTTTCCCTTGAAAAGGGTCACCAATATCCTGTGAAGTGTCCAAAGACACAAACACGCCTCCTACAAAGAAATCTGGTTTCTTAATTGTATTATAGAATTGATTACTATCATCTTCGTCCTTAGATAATTCAATGTGAACTTGTTCAGATTTAGATGACTCTCCTATCCATATAAACTAGTTATGGACTCTGTTAAGAACTATCTTGATCCATTCTTCCTCATTGAGTTCATAGAGTTATGTCATTCACATGATGCTAAGATTTTGTAAATGAGAGAACTCATCCTTCCAAGTTCCAATATACTTTATCGTCTCTTTCATCTCCTTGAAGATTTCAAAGTCCCCTAATGTCTCATACTTGCAATGTATGTATGCCCTAATATCTTCCACGTGAAGCACATTGTATTAGGTTTGCAAATATGTGCCTTCAGAATCATCCTCCATAGATTTGTAAGGGTGTTTCTTAAACTTATACCTTGACCTCTCACTAACATCAAAGATCAATGGAGTAGCCATAGTAAAAAAAGCTCACAGAAGATCAAAACACCTTTTACTCATTGAATTAGGGTATGCCCACTCAATGATCAAATAAAGTATCCAGCTTCTTTTCTTTCTCCTCTGGTCTCATTTAGTTCTGCTTGAATGGTGTTTAAAAAAAATTTAAGAAAATGAACTTATACTTTTCCTTGCACAAATTGACACATTTATAAATGAACATGTAAGTATGGAAAGATCCAGTCATCCATATTTTTGGTGGTCATCCAATATAATATGTATAACCATGTAATCTTTGATATATACTCTAAACTAATCATGTTACTTGTCCATAAGCTCGCATCAAATTATTGTAAATTAAAAGGGGCTGGATAAATTTATGTTATATTTCTCCAAAGCTCCCCCTAAGGCCATGTTGGCCATTTAGAATAATGTAGCAATATTAGGTGAGGGTTCAGTAGCATCTACTAATTCTCCTTGAACCTTAGTCTCACTTTGTTCCTTTTCTTTCCATACTTTACCACTGTCCTTATTATCTTCCTTCACAAAATGTTTGTCAAACTCATCCATGTATTCTACCAGTCTTTATCCATCATCACCAATATTTGGTTTTATAACTATAAGTGGTCTTATGTTTCTTACAAATCCATTATATGTGAAAAAATTTGCTATGTGTCCTTGATTGTTACATTTATAACATGTAGGAGATGATATGTTCTTATTAACCCGTAACCTGGAATTCCTTGTGACATGCCCAAAGTTGTTGCACTTGTAACATGTAGTCTTAGTTGCGCTTTCCTCTCTGATGTAATCTTGTTTAGTGCTTGATTAATCAGGTTAACTACATTTTGTCTTCTTGTGTCCATATTCATAAAAATTGAAACAATAACCAGAAAAGGGCTTATAAGGAGTCTTACCTCTACAATCCCTCTTCATGTGTCCAAATTTGTTACATCCATAGAATCTTCCTCTGAAAGGTTTGATCTTCTCTCTAGGTTCCTCTTGATGTATATGATCTTCTTGCTGATTAGGAATCTCATCAGTTTTACCTTCAGACTGTGTTTCTTGAGATTCAAAGCATTCTTCTTTATCTAAACCAAATCTTGTCATGCCACCTTTAGGTTTTTGTCTTTCCCTCTATTCATCAATCTTGTCATTGCTTGCATGAAGTTTTTGAATTTGATTATTTTCTTCAACAAGTTCTCCCTTAATGATGTCTTTATATTTCTCTAATTCGTGATACTTGATTATGTAATCATCAAGTTTAAATTGCAAATTTCCTATATGTACATTTGCATTCTTCAAGATATCTTCAAATTTGGTCTTTCCATCTCTCTCTTGTTAAATTTATTTAGCCATATGAATAGTAGTAACTTCACATTCATGTTTCAATGCTTCTTTGTCTTGTTCAAGCTATTTAATCATATTAGATGAATCATTTTATGATTCCTCATGTATCTTTTCCATAAGATCTTGCCTTTGGCTCCTGAAAAGTTCAAGCTACTCCTTAAGCTTCTTTATGAAACCCTCAACTCTTCTCAATTTGAATTTCAATTTAGTATTACGATCTTTTTCCCTATCAAGGTCTTCAGGTGTTGCCTTAAAATTTATCTCCAAACTACTTGACTCCATGTGGATCTCCCTCAAGATGTAATGCCCTGCCAGGGAACCTAAGAGAACTAACCTAAACATGACACTAAGTTAACAGGATAATTTTTTTTTAAATGTTTAAAAACAATAATGATAACAACACGAAAGAAATACAATGAAGTATATGACATACACATAAGTACAACTGAACAAAGATAAAAATTCTTGAGGGTTCCTTGACGTAGAATTACTTAAGAAAAATAATCTATGAAGTATAATTATAAATAACTAACATGAAATATATATCAAGTGAATCCATAATAACCATCTCATATAATAAGACCACATATACAACTAATACCCAAGATATACAACCGATTCAACATCCACTGCACAAGTCACAGGGTATGCAATAACACATAACAATACAATACATCCTATGAATGGATGTCAACCAATATACACATATGGTTACAAGTATATAACTCATAAACTTGAACAAGTCTCCAGAATAATAAGAAGAGAGAACTACAACAAGGATCATCCAATCATGAAGAAGAACCATCAGATTTCAATGGTAATAAGAATCACTACCACCTGACCTCGTAGAACCAAAGGTCCACTGACACCGTGCTGAGGAGATAATATCAGGCCCACTCACACATGTATACAACAAGAAGGAAATAACAAGGTATACATAACATCATACACAAATGCATAGGAAGATCCTAGAAGCTTTCTGAATCACAATAAAGAAATCTACACAATACCAGAGGTAACCGACACACGTAGGATAACCTAAGTTGTATATAGGGAAGTGTCATCACATAAGTCTACCCTTGAGTAACCCTAGTATTCCTTCCTAGACCCTAGCCTCCAAGTGACTCTATGTGTCTTAGTAATCCTTTCGTGAAGACAAGGATCCTAACTCCCATCCTAATCCGTAATAACACTCTAGGCATGGGTAGAGACTTAGACATCTTATTAGTTTATTTTAAAACCCCTTTAATGTTTTATGTTTTTACTTATTAAGTAACTTTCCATTGAGTTATCCTAGTAGCCACTTAGAGCCCAGGCCCCCATTGCAAGGCACTTCCCCTCT
Source organism: Thuja plicata (assembly GCA_018584345.1). NCBI lineage: Eukaryota > Viridiplantae > Streptophyta > Pinopsida > Cupressales > Cupressaceae > Thuja > Thuja plicata. The sequence continues at coordinate 3,701,265 of MU225850.1, forward strand.
ATACACTCAGTTAATTCTACCTAGGCTCATAACAAAATCATGAAGGTATAACATATATCTTAAACTGCTTCTTGCCCATACAGGATCACACTGGTTCTCAAATAACCATAACAACTAAAAGTACTCTCACAAGATCTTAAAAGACAACTTAGACAAACCGGGTTGGGTACAAGGAATCAAGACCAAAACCAACATCATAAGAAACATGCATTGAAAATATGCAAAACACCATAAAGAAATCAAAACCCCAAAACCCCACTAATTTTACATCTTGAAAGTCGACCTAACACCCCAACATATATCCAAAATCACAGAATATCATAAAAGAATAGAATACACTATTCATTTCAATAATTACCCAAAATACATCATGACATAAAAAACACATTTCCAGAAAGAACTAATCAAAATTTAATGATAACCTATTTATAATAACATTATACAAATAGTTATCCAACAAAATTACTAGCAAAACTATAATTAATTTCCATGGAAAATGCACAATAATACACCTATAGATTGATTTATAAAAACAAACACATAAATTAATCCATTGAATAATGACTAAAAACCCAACTATAATTACAATATGCAAGAAAATATAAATGCAATATTTATCAATAGATATTAATATTAACCTCAATATTAATACTATTTAATGATTTAATACACCATATATATAAAGAAAAAAAAACTTTTTAAAACTAAATAAATTAATCATGATAAAGAAAACTATTTTAATAACAATTAATAAAAAAACTATTAATAAAATATAAATAATATAATAATAAAACAACTTAATAATAATAATTGAATTTATTTATAAAAACTTAATTTAAACTAACAACAAAAAAAAACAAATTTAAAAATAAAATAAGAAATTTAAAAACATTATTAAAACCAAAACTAAAAAAAATTAAAATTAAAATTGAATACAACCGCGTGGTGGGGGGGGGGGGGGGGGGGGGGGTTGGTCCCTACCCCACCTAACCCCCATGGCTTTCCTTCCTTAAAGGAAGGGGCTACGGTCGATAGCCTTGGCTGCCGCACGCGGTTCCGAAGGGAAGTGGGGGGTTTGGTGGCCCCCCCCTCCAAAAGCTTTTTGCTTTTACTATATTTTTTAAAAATATTTCTTTCAACTAAAGCTTTTTCATTTTTTTAATTTTTTTAAATTAAATTTAGTTTAATTCAACATGCACTTAATTAACATGTTTTTTTTTTAAATATTTTTATTTGTCCCTTTTTTTAATTTAATTTTTCCAGCAATATTACTAATAATAATTCTTTTCAAAGGCAAGGATTTTTTTTTTTTTCTAAAAGCCAAGATTGTAAATTTTCTAAATAAAAGAGACAATTAGCTCTATAGAGGAAATAAATAAAGATTTTTCCTCAAACCATGAAATCGATATAAACAAGGGAAATGTATTTAAATTTATTATTATTATTAAATGAAATCTTTGCATGCAAATAACTCTATTGATATGTTTTCCATGCTGATCTGGATTTGGGGTTTGGGCAAGAATCTGGTAAGGGCAAAATTTCTTCTTTCCAAGGTAAGATATTCACATATCTGAGGGTTTATTCAAATTTTTGACAACAATCATAAATTTCTCTCAAAGAAGACATTTTTCACAGATTTGAATCTCTAAGGCCAATATTGAAAACTAAATCATTCCAATTGAAAACCCTGATGCCCATATGCAACAAAAGCATTTAAAATGAAACCCTTATGCCCAAAACGTAGATCTGGCATGCAATCAAGAAAGAGAAACCACATAATTGATCCAATAAAATATTCCTTCAATTTTAATCAATAAAATCACAAAATAACAAACAAGGAAGATTCAAACAAAGGATCCTAGCATTTCTGATGCATAAAAGACAGGGATCTGAAAGCTAGAATTAACAAGATCAACATCCTACCTTAGTAACTGTTGAGAGGAAAAAATTCACAAATCCAAAGCAATGAAGAATCCAAAAATGTTCCTAAGCTTTCCACAAATCTCCCATCACCTGATTTCTCCTTCTCCCCGATTGAACAACCTCCACAATGGCTTTCAATCCAAGGATATAGAAAACCAGGTAATTAGGTTTTCAAAAAGTGAAACCCTAAAAGGAATATTACTTATCTAATTAAAAATTAAAAGAAATTATTTATTTTCAATTTTCACTTAAAGCGTGCACATCTCAACTTTAGAATATAAAAACAGTCATAATTGAAAATGCATGAGATATATTTCAATTAAATTAAATCAAATAATCATGCAACTTAAGGTAATATTCAATAATTCAATTTTTACAATTAATTACAATTATGGGATTTAATATTTATTAAATCTCAATTATTTAAATCAAGACTTAATAATTAAATCAATTAATTAAATATAGGCATTTATTTAATATTTAATTATTAAATAGCCATATATTTAACATATCAATGTTTAGCCTTATTAAAGGTGCAATAATTAACATTAATATTTATTAAATAAATCAAGCCAAAAGCATCTAAATATGAAAAAATGACTGAAACAGATAAACAATTGAAACAGACGCACAAGCACACACAGAAAGGCTCACGAATCCACGCCACTTGCTCCTTTATAAGACAAAATAAGGGTTTAGGATATGGATTTAGGCCTGAATACTATCTCCCTTCTCTTATCATTTTGATATTGCGATAGGGCACGCTCACTCCTGCCAATTCACGGAAGACGTAGCTCGGTACTTGCAAACCTGTCATAAAAAAGATGAACATATGCATACATATAATATACAAAACAATGGTTGAGACTAGTTTATCATGTGGATCTTTCCAAAGCAAGAAACTACAACTCTGTCCCATACCATACCAATCATGTCAAACAGAAAAGTAAAATATACAAATGATCCATTTGCATACAGATATATGGTCAGTATTGTTAAAAAACCATAGTCAAAATGACATCATAACATATACATAACCATCATGAAATAACTATAAATCACATGTAAATAGAAGATATAATACATTAAGAAATGAATCAATAACTTAATGAAAATAAATACATTAATATCCTCAAAACCAACTGAAATAATCAACACATCCATGAAAAGGCCTAAAAGAGTACGACAACTGAAACTGAAAAGCAAACTAAGGGGTGGGTATTACACAAGCTCTTAGCCTTTCTCTCCAAGGGCCTCAAGCTATGATACCAATTGTTAGAATTAAGAAATACTGAGAGGGGGGTGAATCAGTATTATAGCACTTTATTATCAAACTTAACAAATTCATGCTTAACCATGCAATTATTGAAATAAGAACATATACATAAAGTAAACAACTCATAACACAATGATTTGTTAACAAGGAAACCATGGCCAAGGGAAAACCCTGGTGGGGATGATACCCACAAATAATGCAATAAGAGTATAATTTCCCTGTTAGGAGACCTATCCCTATTAGGAGTTGAATGTTACATTTAGTGCAAATCCCTATTAAAGGATAGAAACCCTGTTAGGGGTAATATAAGGAACTCACTGCTCTTACAATACAAAAATTTCTTTAGAGTGATTTATCACAAAGTGAATTGTAAAATCATATTCTATGCTTAATTAGTCCCATTTATAGATCACAACATCCTCTGTATGATTCTGACACTACAATGCATCTATCTATTCGACACACATCTTCACATGTCAAAACATCTTCACATATATACTAGATCTCATGACCTTTCCAATTAGCTCACAAATACATCACAAAACATTTACAACACATAATCAAATAGAAAATACATAGTCACCGATCATATATCAACAAAGGTAGGGTAGGATACAAACCAAATCCAAAGTAGCACTTCTGGAATCCACATGTTACTCCCTTAAACATTGCGGCCACTCATCCAACATGTTACACTGCTGCACTGTCCCCATGTAACCACATCAATCTGTAACTCTCTCTAGTCAACTCAAAAATAAAAGAGACCATAATTGAAGGTCTAATACATCCCATAATATATTCATCTAAGTTTGCATGACTTAATTTGTCACATACTGAGCTCACCAGACAAAACTGTGTAACTGTACCTTGTCAATTTCTTCCTAGACTTAGTCATTTTTCCAAACATAATATCCAAAACTGGATGGTACTCCAAGAAACCATGCTAATAAGTAGTGTTTCAATAAATGACAACCTATATGCTATACTCATTAGGCCACTTTACAACACCCCCTCTCATTTTCATTAAAGACTAACAACCTCCAAGATTGACCATGTGGAAAGGGTTCCCAATGCATCTTACCACTCATACAACCAATGCATATAATTTTGGAAGGAATAATATTAGGCAATCCATCAACCATATTTTATCTTTCCATCAAAGAGATATAATAAGAATTTAAATTTCCAAGCCTTTCACTCCATACATTAAAATCAATATTAGCATGCAATGAGTACCTTGAAGTGGAAAAATCATGAAATTTAAATAAGTTATAATGATCTATTTTGGCATAATGATGCAGAGAGCACAACCAAAGCTTGATCTATGGGCCCTTTCTTCTTGTTTAGGACTCAAATCAATCCATCCTTAAATACCATCTTATCAAATTACTTCTTATTGAAGTATCCTACCCTTCCAAGAGTTTGGTATACCCTACACCACTTCCCTGACTCCTTAGGGTCTAGATTCAATTAGGACAATTTTATGCTTTAGGGACACTTTCCAAAGTCTTGGTAAATTTAGTGTCAACCAAAAATATGTTTTCTTTTGAGCTCAGTAACTTGCTGGAGACTTTCGATAAACTGCTTTGTAACTATTCTAGATTTCTTGGTTAAGGGCTCAGTTCACTGTCAAACTCAGTTGCTATATTTGGCCTGGTTTCATTGAATGGTCTCAGTGGTTGGTTTTGGTTGCTCGGTGGTTTCCTATTTCCAGTCTAGCTGAGTGATTTTTCTTTTGTTAGATATTTGGGCCTCTTTTTAGGGAATTATGTAAGACTCCAAGTTTATAGGACCCAACTCCACTTTAGCACCCCTTAACCCTCACTGTATTTATAGACCTAATAGGCCTAATTAGGCTTGGTTAACAAAGAAAGTGTATAGGAATGGGTACACTGAATTGTTCCAACACATGAAAGTTTCTCTTATACCTCTATTTGTTCCAAATCTACCATCTACCAAGTCACACTTCTCCTTTTGGCTGACTATCTACACATATTCATCATTGTTAGGATAAATACATGGGCTTATTTATCCTGGGGCTTGATGGATAACAAAGAACACCAAAAATTTCTGTCCTAAGCCTTTGGAATCTATAAAATTACATCCGTAAGTTTCATTTCCCAAGTGGCCAAGGAATTCCACTTGCAAAATGTCAAGTTAGGGCTCCATCCTTGAAACACACTCGAAAATGAAGGGTTTCCTGACCAGTCTGAACAAAATGAATGGATCTCCCTGCTATGATCACAAAATGGATGCAAAACAAATTCATATGAAATTAAACCCACCCTATTATATTTCCATGGAAAACATCTAGTCACTCCAATCCATACAGGATTGTACAATGCAGAAAAATAGAGAATTTCTCAGGAAAACAAATGTTGTCTTATTGAAATCCACCAAGAATCGTATAATGTCATCCATTATCCTTTTGGATAGGCCTCACCTATCTTAAATAGACCATTTAAAATTACCATAACCATATTTTGGATGGTTATGACTGTTGGGACAAAATTTGCAACTTCTCGAGCAAATTTTCAACAAATTGCAAAATTGCAACTTAGCAACTTCTGCACTTTTTGCATTTGTTGACAAAAACATTTTAATTCTTGCACATTGCATCCTACCGACCTCAAATGGACCCAAATATTATCTAGAACCATCTCTAAGGTCATTATTAGAAAAAATAACATAAAATCCTATGACACTCTATTAGACTTAGCACTAGGGTCTTATTGGTCTAACTAAACCCAATGTTTATAAAACACCTTTTAGACCCTTAGGCTTAAATAATGGACCCAAAAAAATCATTAGGTTGATCCTGAGGATCAAAAACTTATTAAATCCATTTAAAACTTTGAGTGTATGAAGTGGTTCTCTCAACCATACTCCTCAAGTTAAAAACAACTCTACTCTCTTGAGTTGGAATCTTTGCAAGGGTTTCTCCAGCTTTAACAATAGCCTCCTCTGTCATCCATGTGGCATCCTCAAAAGGTGTGTTCTTCACATTGACTAATAACTCAAAATAGGTTCTCCTCCTTTTCTTTTGACTAAACCTCTTGTCTAAAATGCTCTATATCTCAGGCTTTGATGGCTTTGGAAGGTTTTCTTGCAAGTCTATCTAATCTATACCTTGTTCACCAGCATCACAAACATCACTAATAGAACCCTTATATGCAAAAATGCTAGATAAATTAAATATTGGAGAAAAACCAATATCAAAGGGTAAATCTATTTTTTATGCATTGTTTCCACATCTTTTAAGGATCTTGAAGGGTCCTATTTTCTTCATCATCAGTTTGGTGTACTTTTATTTAGGAAATATCTACTTTTAAAGATGAATCATCACCATATCTCCCTCTTGATATTGAAAATATCTCCTTTTCTTGTCAACATTCTATTTATAATTATCATTAACATGTTTCAAATTGTCTTGCACTTGGAGACCGTCTACGATTGAGAATTTGAAAGGCATGTATGCTATGAAGGAGGGGAATAACACTGACAAAAAACTCATCAACATTGATGATGAAGGTGAGAGTTAGGAAACTCAGACTATGGGCTTGGGGAATAGGAAAAGATCAAGAACAAAAAAGAAACCAAATCCCTAGTCCAAATATCTTACTACCTTGATGGAGTCAATCCTAAATATCTAGATTCAGCTGGACGAGTTAGAAGAATATCTGAAGACGCTAGTGTGACTGTGCTACTGGAAGGTTTTTTGGTGTGTGTCTGCTGGCTGGTTTCCTAATTTTTTCCATCTTTAGTTGGGTTCTCTTGTCTTTTTTATTCTTGAGTTGAGCCCATTTTTTGTAACTATCATTTAGGTTGATAGTAGTTTTTTTTTGTTGGTGCTTTAATTCTTTATCTCAGCTTTATGTTGTAAAGGGTTCGGGGCCCCTTCAAAACCATGTAGTTACCTTAATCAAAAACTTATCTTGCACTTGTTGATGAATCTCTTTCATTAGCTCTACAAATTCCTCTACTTGGGAACTTATTTTATCCATGTCTTTGACATCCCTTAACTCCAATACAACCCTTGGATGTGAGACATAAATAATCTGAAATGTACTGAGACCAGTACTCATGTTTACTGAGTCATAATATGAAATTTTTTCCTGTGGAAATATTGCATCCCAAATAGTTCCATATTCCTTTTTAAGACATCTTAATAGGTTACCAAGAGACCTATTTATCACCTTTGTTTGTCCATCTAACTGAGGGTGATAAGCGGATGAAAAATATAGATTTGTTCTCAATCTCTTCCAGAGAGTCCTCCAAAAATGTCCTATGAACTTGAAATCCCTATCATAAATAATAGACAATGGAAAACCATGGAGTCTAAAAACCTCTCTAAATAATATCCCTACAATATGAGACACATCATGGGTTTTTTTACAAGGTAGAAAATGAGCCATTTTGGAAAATCTGTCCACGACTACATATACACTGTCATAACTAGATTTAGTTTTAGGGAGTCATAATACAAAGTCCATACTTACATAATCCCAAGGCTTATTAGGGATTGGATGAGGTTTGTATAAACCAGAATTTTAAGTGTGTCCTTTGGATTTTTGACAAACCAAACACCCCTCCACATACCTTCTTACCTCTGTCTGCATCTTTGGTCAGAAGTAAAATCTCCTCACAACTTAAAGAGTTTTATCAACTCCAAAGTGTCCTGCCAAACTACCACAATGCTTTTCATTGATTATATTTTCTCTCATAGACCCCTTGGGTACAAAAATTTGACTGTCTTTGAACATTAATCCTTCTTTCAAGATAAAATCATAAAATTCAGTATGATACCTATCACTCATGTCCATGCAAACTTGATAAGCCTCCTTGAAATATTCATCACTTAAGTACATTTCTTTCATGGAGTGGATCCCTAGACTTTCCAACTGATCCTCCTTCACTATTAGATTTTTCCTACTAAGGGCATCAACTAATTTTTTGGCTATCCCTTTCTTTTGATTGATAGTGAAGGTGTAGGATTTCAAAAACTCCATACACTTCATATGTCGGTGGTTCAATATTTCCTATCTATTCAAGAAAATAAGAGCAAGGTTGTCAGTAAATAAAAAAAATTCCTTAGGTAATAAATAGTGCCTCCATTTCCTAATTGACTTCACCATAGGATAGACATCTAGATCATAGGTTGAGTAATTTTTCTTTTCTTCATTTAGTTTTTCACTAAAGAAGGAAACATGCCTTCCTTCTTGACTCAAAACCCCCCAATAGCCTTGTTACTAGCATCACATTCAACTGTGAAGACCTTATGAAAATATGGTAAAGCTAGTATGGGTTGATCTACCACTCTCCTTTTCAAATACTCAAATTATTTTTATGCATCCTCAAACCACAAAAATTTACATTTCATACACCCTTTTATAATATCTATCATGGGAGCACACACACAACTAAAATTTTTAATAAATTTTCTATAAAAGCTTAAAAGTCCATGAAATTGTTTTACCTCTGATGTAGATCTTAGGGTTGACCAATTTAGTATTGCTTCTACCTTAGTGGAATCCATCTTAAGACTATCCTGTGATATCACAAAGCCAAGAAAAACAAGATCCTCTTGCAAGAACACACATTTTCCAAATTTATCTTCAATGGCTATTCATGAAGTCTCTTCAAAACCAAATCCAAATGGCTTAGGTGGTCATCTCTGTCCTTACTGAAAACTACTATACAATCTAGGTATACCACAACAAATTTGTTAATGTAAGGCTTCGAGACTTCATTCATAAGCCTCATTAAAGTGCTAGGGGGATTAGAGAGCCCAAATGGCATTACTAACCACTCAAAAAGACCCTTTGTTGTTTTGAAGGTTTTTTTCCACTCATCTCCCTCTCTTATCCTTATATGGTGGTATCCACTCTTTAGATCCACCTTTGAGTAGTACTTTTCCCCTCCTAGACAATCCAATAGTTCTTCTATCCTAGGCATAGGAAAGCTATACCTTATAGTGATTTTGTTTATAGCCATAGAGTCTATACAAAGTCTCCATGTCCCTTATTTCTTGGGAGCCAAAACTATAGGGACTCCACATGGGCTAATTATCTTCCTTATGAAACAATTAGTCATCAATTCTTTAATCTGCCTTGCATTCTCTTCATTCTATTTGTGAGTCATTTTATAGGTTTCTTTGTTTGGAAAGGTGGCTCCATGGATGAGGTCTATAAAATGATTGACATCTCTTTATGGTGGTAAAGTCTCTTAGAAAATGTTTGTAACTATCCCCTTGTACTTTTCCAACAAGTCTTTTACTTCTTTAGGACCTACACTCGTTTCCAGCACTTTGTCTTTGGACTTCTCTACTGGTGTTCCTTTTGGTCTCACAACTATTGCAAAGCATGGTGTGTCCCTCTCTTTCAAAATTTTCATAAAAAAAATTTCCCCTACTAACATCACACTGGTTACTACATGTTTTTCCTTACCATCATCTTGTAGTGGAGATATTGTGTAGTTTACCTCATCCTTAGTCACATAATACATGTTTTTATTCCCATCATGTTTGGAAACTACATCATACTTCTAGGGTCTACCTAGAAGTAAATAATAAGAATCCATCTCAATTACATCACATTGGATCTTATCTTTATACTCCCCTATGGTGAGTTCTACCAAAAATTTTCACTGATTAGGGTTTGTTGTTCCTTGTTCAACCATAAGAATCTATAGGGGTAAGGGTGAGGGATGTTTTGGAGTTTAAGCTTATCAACCATTTCTTTAGAAGCCAAATTATCTGTGGAACTAGAATCTACTATAACTTTACATGCCTTGTTGTTCACCTTAAAAGTGATTCTGAATAGTGACTACCTTTGTGGTGGCTCCTTGGTTGTGGGTACCTTCAAGAGTGTTCTATGAAACATCAAAAACTCACCTTTCTTAGGGTCTGCAGGTCTTGATATTGATGTGTGATATAAGGTCACACTATGACCATCATCTTCTTGAGTCAATTGTACTATCTTGTCTCCTCCTTGTTTATTAGTACCAAGCTTCTTAGGGAACCTAAAGGATTGATGTCCAACTTGGTTGTAAGTGAAACACCTTCCTATGAAATCAGTTGGTCCTCTACCCCCAAATATTCCTCTATTACTGGGTCTTATCCCTTTGAAACTTCCTCTGCGATTTGATTCACCATATTGGTCCTGATTTCTGTTCTCTCCTTGAGGCCTTGGAGATGTTCCTCTTCCTCCAAATCTACCCCTTCCTTTGAAGTTTCCTCCTCTTCATCTACTCTATTTCTCTCCCTTCCTCTTTTGTTTCTCTTCAATCTTAAGTGCCATTTGGAAACATGTATGCATTGTCTCAAGATTAAAAAAGATAAGTTTATCTTGGATACTATACTTGAGTCCATTCAAGCATCTTGATAATATTTTCTTCTCATTCGTAGGAAGCTTTTCCTTAACAATCATTTTATGAAACTTTTCCATGTAAGAGCTTACATCTAAGTTCATCTGCCTTAGATTTTGTAGCTTCTTGTGCAATATCACCTCATAGTCCTTTGGTACAAACTGTTTCTTCACCTCTTTAACCATCCTCTTCCATGAAGAGATGGGGTTCTTTTCTTCTTCTATCCTTTCATTTTGAAGGAAATTCCACCAACTATGTGTAGGGATCTTCATCCTTTATTTTTCTATCTTCACTTTCTAACTTGCATGAATTTCATCACACTCAAAATGCTTCTCAAGTGCCCAACCAATCCATGCACTCTTCTAGACTCAATTTTCCATAGAACACTGGTAGGTATGTTCTTTGTTTCTTCCCTACCCTCTCAAGGGATTCAAGAAAAGGTCTTTGGTCCATAGGTACTCCTTCCTACCCAAGGTGATCTTCTTCACCCCCTTCTTCTTCCTCTTCATCAGAGTCTTCTCATCCCCCATTCACTTTAGCCTTCAACTTTATAATTCACTTTTCATGGCTCTATTCTTAGCTCTTACTGCCCTACTTTATGCCATTTTATCTTTAACCAAATTTTTCAATTCCACATTAGTCATCCTTACATGGATCTATCTTTCTCCTTCCTGTCCTTCTAACATTATGTATTCACTTCTCTTCCCAAATAGATCTTTCTGTGCTCTGATACCACCTGATGGAGAGAGCACAACCAAAGCTTGATCAATGGGACTTGTCTTCTTATTTAGGACTCAAATCAATCCATACTTAAATTAACACTTATCAAAATAATTCTTATTGAAGTATCCTACCCTTCCAAGATTTTAGTATACCCTACACCACTTCCTTGAATCCTTAGGGTCTAAATCCAATTAGGACAATTTTATGCTTTAGGGACACTGTCCAAAGTCTTGGTCAATTTAGTGTCAACCAAAAATATTTTTTCTTTTGAGCTTGGTAACTTGCTTGAGACTTTCAGTAAACTGATCGGTAACTATCCTGGAGTTCTCTATTGAGGGTTGGGTTCACCATTGAATTTGATTTCTATTCTTGGCTTGGTTTCACTGAATGGTCTCAATGGTTTTTTTGGCTACTTGATGGTTTCCTTTTTCCAGTCTCACCGAGTGAGTTTTATTTTGTTAGATATTTGGGCCTCTTTTTGGGGAATTATGTAAGACTCTAATGTTATAGGACCCAACTCCACTCTAGCACCCCTTAACCCTCATTGTGTTCATAGACCTAATAGGCCTAATCAGGCTTGGTTAAAAAATAAAGTGTATAGGAATGGGTACAATGAATTGATCCAACACCTCAGACTTTCTCTTATACCTCTATTTTTTCCAAATCCACCATCTACCAAGTCACATTGCTCCTTTTGGCTGATTGTCTACACATATTCATTATTCTTAGGCTAAATACATGGGCTTATTTAGCCTAGGGCTTGATGGATAACATAGAAGACCAACCCTTCCTATCCCAAGCATTTGGAATCTCCAAAAGTACATCCCTAACTTCAATTTTCCAAGTAGCCAAGGAATTCCACTTGTAAAATGTCAAGTTAGGGCTCCACCCTTGAAACACACTAAAAAATGGAGGGTTTCCTGACCAGCCTGCATAAAATGAATGCATCGCCCTCCTATGTTCAAAAAATGGAATTAAATAAAATGCATATGAAATTTAGCTCACCCTATTATATTTCCAAGATAATAATTTGGTCACTCCAATCGATACAAGATCGTACAACATAGAAAAACAAATGTTGTCTTATTCAAATCCACCAAGAATCGTACAATGTCATCCAATATCCTCTTAGATGGGCCTCTCCCATATTAAATAGATCATTTCAAATGAACATAACCATATTTTAGATGGTTATGACCATTGGGACAAAATTTGCAAGTTCTAAGGCAACTTTTCAGCAAATTACAAAATTGCAACTTAGCAACTTTTGCACTTTTGCATTTGTTGACAACAAAATTTCAATTCTTTCACATTGCATCCTACCAACATCAAATGGATCGAAATATGACCTAGAACCATTTCTAAGGTCATTATTAGACAAAATAACATAAAATTATATGGCACCCTATTAGACTTAACACTAGGGTCCTATTGGTCTAAGGAGACCCAAGGTTTATAAAATACCTTTGGGACCCTTAGCCTTAAAAAATGGAGCCAGAAACATCATTAGGTTTATACTAAGGATCCAAACCTTATTAAAACCCTAATACTGAATGATGTGGTTCTCTACACCACATTAGTAACAACTTTTCTAGTTTTAGAATCAATAACATGGAAAATTCCCTTATGAAATTCAACCTTATAATCTTGACATAATTGAGTAACTGAAAGAAGATTGGATTTTAATTTAGGAACATAAAGAGCATCATCCAATTTTACTTTAGGAATGGTAACATCACCAAATCCTTAAACTTTACAAGTATGATTATTATCTAATTGAATATGAATATTTGAAGTATCACGATCCAAAGAATAAAAAACTTTTCTATGAGATTTAACATGCTGACATTCACTGTTGGTGTTTTTTCTTGCTACCCTTAATTCTAAAAGATCGCAAATATTTGTTATGATTGTTAAAGAACATAATGAAATTAATGATTACTTTATCCACAAACAAAGACAATAAAATCCCAACAATAACAAGGTTTTTGGACCTTCTACACTTCAAATTCCATGAGATTTGGGCGGGTGTACCCCTACTTCATTATAAAACTTCATCAGTAGATGACAACATGGATATTATAGATAAACCTTAATATTTATCTGACAAGCACAACACATGATATTTTTATGTTTTCAGTTTGTTTCACTATACTTTTCATTAATCACTTATGACTAGTGCCTAATCCACTTGGGTTATAGAGTCACATAAAAGAAGAAAATATTTGATAGCGCAGTTCATTAACTTCTCAACATAGAATTGAAAGAATATATGCCTTACATATAACCTATTATTTCTATGGATGAATATTATCAAATTTGCAGCATATTATAAACTCTCACAGTTAATTATCTTAGCATATTTAATTATTTCCTTGAAAGATAGAAAAAGATTAAGAATTCATTTCTATAACTCATAGAGACAAATTGAGACACATCCTTAATTTGTATTCAATTCATAACGAGTCAAATTGGATACAAATACATATCATCAAGCTTTAATTCCTAATTTAATATCAAACAACATGCATGTTTCTCAGAGAATGCATAAATTCAGAATGCATTATACCATCTTTAACATAGATTGAAATAACATTAAAAAAATTAGGAAATTTCTTTTATATACTAAGGTAGGAAACAAGGTTTAGATCACTTGGAACAAAATATACAAATTAATCAATAGAAAGAAAGAAAAAATAAATGGGAACAAATAGTAAAATTTGAACTTGATTTTGGGAGATTCACTATAATTGGACTTTGGTGCCTTTTTCTATTCATTATTTAGAATAAATTCATTGTGAACCCTGAAGTTCATCTGCAACTATAAAAGCAAATTCAAGGTGCCTTTCAATATAGTTATCCTCCTTTTTAACATGGCCCAGGTGCCAACTCATCTAACCTATTGAATAAGATAAAAATATCAACTTCAAGCCTTCTTTCCTACCTTTAACATCTTCTCCCATCTAGAAACTTCCTTATCTGTAGGCCAACTAAATCCCTTTATGGGCTCCAACTGTGCAAATAAATCAGATAATGAGCATCTGTGGAAGCCCTTGCATTTGAAATAAATTTGGTGAATAACACCTCACTTTTTAAAAGATGGTCCATTAACTCATTAAACCCGTAAATATCAATGTCCTTGTCCATGTGTAGAAGCACTTATATATTCTTTGAAATCATGTCAAATTTTTCTCCCCATACATTAGTCGGTTTCAAATTTTCATCCTTATCATAAATAGAGGAAATAACAAATTGGTGACCTTCACGCAAAACCTTCAATTTATCCTTTATCAATAATTCCTTTCCTTTTAAAATTGATGTCAAAGAATTTACCATCTCCAATATGTCCTTATTTTCATTTAGCTTATCAAGAAAATCATCCTTGTATTCCATGGCAATATCCAATTTCTCCATCAACACATTCCTTCCGGCCCAGTCATTATACAAAGTCTCCAAAAATAACAAATCATCAACACAACTATCACCAAACTTCTTTAAAGAAATATGTAGGCCATGAAATACACTTGTTTTGTTCTTTAGGATATCAATCCTATACTGAAACACTTCCATTAGAGCGGTTATTTCTCCCATATTCTTTGTTTCATCAATTTTTTCAATTTTGTCTGCATAATCTTTCAGTTTGGCCTTTTGTCCCTTAGGAACTTACAAATTTGTAGAAATTAGGGTTAATTCTATCTAAACCCCATTTTCTACATCAACCATAGTTATATTCTCAGTATTGGAAATTTTTTTATTCCACTCCCTTATCTACTCCTCCATAGCTCCATTATTCATTATCACCTCCTCATATTTCTTTGCAATATAGATAAATTTCTAGTAAGTTTCTATGTATCTACCTTTGTCTTGAAATTAGAAATCTCACTATCCCCTGTATTCTATAGATTCTAGATCATTCTACCAGCTCTTTTCTCTTCTTGAATATTTATCATATGGGACTTCTGAGTTGATGGGGCCAATTACCAAATTGCCAATGTTTTGGACTTTGGATCAAATCATGATCCTCTTATTATGTCAGTGATCTCAAATTTAGATCTTAATAGTGAGTCTGGTTGCCTCCTTATTTGATCAATAATGAATGTTGATTGGAGATCCCAATCTGGTAACAACATTCCACTATTATTTGCAAAAAATCTTGCTTATTGCACTGTTATCTTCTCATTGTCAGGATCATACTCTTGGAGAGCCCTTACAATTTGTTCATTACTTTCATTTTCTCCCTCTCCCATATACAAACTAGCTCTCAACTCATTCTACTTCAGTTTCATTAAAAACTCTTGAATTCATTTTTTTTAATAAAATCATTATAATTTAAGAAAATATTGGACATCACTATTCTTTCATCTGCTATAAAATCAAGAAGTAAGGCTATCTCTCCAGTTCCTTCCTAAGGTCCTATTGATGAGACTTTGTGACTAGCTCTGCCAACAGGGGATAAGTTGTCATGGGTACCGGCGTACCAACCAACTCTACCTATAGAGGTTTGCTGGAGAATGAATTCTCCTAGCCTCCAAGAACCTAGTAGTCGGGTCTCAATAATGCGGGGGAGCTAAGTTGGGTAGGTGACTGTTGTTTGAGGGGATAGCTAGTTTTTACTCACTACTTCTAGGGATTTCAAAAGGGGGTGAGCTATCCTACAAGCATCTTAGATTTATCAAATAAATCACAAAAGCTAGATCAGAGTTAGAGTATACTTCTACTTATAGTCATGTAATACATATTCAAACATCAACAATGCTCCAATGTAGGAAAACAACGCTAAATATCAGATACACAAGGAATCAATGATTCATATGCATTCAATAGAAAAGGGAAATAAGATCATTTAACTAAATGAAAAACATCCGAGCGAAGGACATAAGAAGACATACAACACAAAATATGTTCATTAAATTCGGAGATCAGAACAACAAATAACATAGAGCCACAAGTTATTCTTCCTTCTTTCATTAACTTGAAATGATCACAACATCACTAGCGAGTACATTCATGGCTCCAAGGGAGCATTAAGCTACTAAGAATAGACTAAAAGTAAACTTCTAACTGCCATGAACCTTAAAATTCTATTTTCTATTACTACTAGACAGCGAAATCCAAAATTTTTCTAACCCTTATTAAGGCATCGGTCTTATTATTTATACACAAAATTGACCTAAATTACCTATACACTTTTCCAAATAAAATACAATATCCGTGGCTGGTACTACCTGGACCACTTACAATCATCTTGGGATTTATAGAGTTCTGACTAGACGGAAGAAGAAGAAAGGGAATAAATATAGAAGAATCATCCTAGAGAAGAGAGCCATAGTACTGATAGAGGAAACTTGTTTATATCAGTAACTTAGACTATAAGCCTCATTAATGCTAATTGTGGCTCCCTTTCTTTGATGCATGCCAAGTGGTAAATGCGGGAGAGGCACCTCAGGGGAATAAGAAGACACTTGTTAGAACCATCCCATTTTCCTAATCTATCATTGTCTGGATCATCTGCACTCTGACCATTATTATTTTCTGATAGGGATCGCTCAGCTCCAGGGAACCTTGACATAGATTACTACAAAAGAATACAAAAAAGGGACCCATAATTATAGAGTCTGGGAGCTTATGGTCAAAGAATAACATATCTTCAAAACTTTGCCCTGCTGGAAAAAATATTCAAAGCACGAAAGACTTCACTGTTACTTATATTTTTGGAATGCCTCCAAAATCTGGAGAATCACCTCCTCATCTATCTCTTTAATGCATTATTGATGGTCGTTGGCAACCTCCAACTAGTCGCCCACATCTCTGGCACCATCCTTAAACTTTGCGGCCACCTTCGCGACATTATGCACCCAAAACATCATACAGGTGAGATGTGACATCTTTGCTCTATTACAATCTCTGGAGGAAAAGAACCGCACCTCCATTATTTCATCTAATTTACTCAAAAAAAAAGCCACCAGAGCATATGTCTCGATGCTAAAGGGATCAAATTCTGAAAGCCTTGTGATGAATTCCACATATAAATTTAATGAATTTTGGATCATCGAGACTTTATCCTTTAGGGCCACTACCAGTTGCTTGCTTGTTTGAACTTTAAGACCAAGTCTGGAGTGTTGGACCTGGAGGTACCCAAAATGCTCATCTCCCAAAATACCCATCTCCATGATGACTTTTTCCCCAAAGTTCATAATTTCTTCCAACTCATTCTTCCATTCTTCATACTTCTCTATTTCTCCCTCCCACTGAGAAATAGTGTTGTTTACTTGACCCATGATGTTACTAGCTTGGGGTAGGTCTGGGAGTGTTGCTATTAGGAAATTCCTTACGGCTCCCACATGCTTAGTTACCCATTCATCCATAGCTTTCACTTTCTTCTTCATTGTCCTTAGCACATCAATATAACTCTAGAAGAGCGGTGTTCTGGATGTGGAGGCCTCCAAAGGAATCACAGCCATTGGCTGTGTCATCTCTACAAGAAGCCCTAGGAGATTAGCATTTTTTTCTTTTGCCTCCATCTTCTACGCTTGATTTTCATACTGGACCTGAATTAACCAACTTTCTTCACTTAATAGGTCTAGTTCCCCCTGTTTATCTCTTCTCCCTAGAGGGACTTCTATGATGTTGTAATCTGTAGCTCCTACTGGTACCTCCTCTTTATTTGGGGGAGGTGTCACTACTACTGTGATGATATTTCCTCCTGGACCAGTCTAAATGGTATGGAGGGTCCAGGCCTTCTTAGGCTTGTGGGCATCTTGATTTTGAGCCATCATCTCAGCTAGAGAGAGGGACACTCATTACCACTGGGACCTTTATCTTCCTTGATTCCACCATCCATTATGGTAGCACGGCTGGCCTTATTGTTAGGACTTGGATATTTGGGTCCTCTTTTGGGTCTTTTTGTGCTTCCCTGACATCTGTGGTCACTATGGACTCTTTTTCTTTATTCCTGGGATTTCCCACCTCTCCCACCTCAGTGGTATTCACATTTGTAGTTTCAGATTTCCCTCCTTTCCCAGCACTTATGGTGTCTATATCCATATTTTTTAGGGTTTTCCCCCACATCCTACTACTACTGAGTTCCTTCAGCATTCTTTGCCAGGATATTATCCTCCAGTGACATATTTTCTTGAGGGAATAAAAGTGTCCGTCCTGTGTTTGACTGCTGCATTGCGGGGACCACCTTGTTGAATGTCGTATCCTGGGGTAACGAGTTACCCAAGGTGTTTGGAGGTGTTTGGAGCATGATGATTGAGGGTACGATTATTCCCAAAGGTCCATTTTACCCAACCATAGTCAATCGCTTGACTTGTACCTGCCTCTCTCCTCTCTTGGTCCCTAGGACTAGTGTCTCTTCCACATCTAGTGTTAATTTTCTTCTCCTATTCCCAGGTTTCTTTTTCCATGAACACTTCTTTTTCTTGTCCTTCCCCTTCCCTAGGGATAATCTCTACTTCCTATGTGGCGATCTCTTCCACCATCCTCTCCACATCTACCTGCAAATTTAAAAGGTCATCAGTCTGAAGGATATCATCAAAATTATCATGGGGAGGGGAGGCCTTCAGAGGATCTTCTAGTTTGGGGGATGAAGAGATGAGCTCCACTGGAAAACTGCCCGATAGTCCAGGGCTTGCATCTGTGCTTGGTGGAGGATTGTCTTTTCTTTGTCTCCTTCTCCTCATCTTCCATCTCTGGTGCCTGGATCATGAGTTCTATGAGTGAAGGGGAGCCTGAAGGAAGGGTAGATCCAACTGGAGTAGTCCCAAGACCAAGGGAAAGTTTGGTGCTAATTGTTTTGCTCATTTGTCAAGATGACTATAGCTGGGCACTAAGTTTCTCCATCAAAGGGACTGGAGCCAGGGATGGAACCAGGGCCATGGTTTTATCTTTTATTTTCCCTCTGTCTCTACCTTGCCCTAAGATTCTGAAGCCAGAAGTGGACTCCCACAAAAATGGACCATCTCGGCGGGTGCGCTCTTTACATACCCATGAAAAATGCATGTGACTGCGCTTTACTATATTCTTAGTGATATTCTCTATCATCAAAATTTCTAGGGTGTCCCAATCCACTGGAGTGAGAGTTATCTTATCAATCCCTTTAGATTTGTATCTTGATTTCTCCACAGTATCGCTATCTAAGAAATCCTTTGGAAAGGTCTGGAGGCCAATGCGCTTCATCATACCTTTTGTCATTCTCATATAATGCCAACTCTAGACTTTGAAGTCATCCTAGAAATCTACCCAAAAACCATCCATGTGAGGCTCATGGGGCATTAATGCCCGAGGTAATGCTTGATTTATTTTGTTTAGCGAATAAAAATTTCTCCGCGTCAGGTAGAACTCTGCCAACCCCAGACTATTCAATTCATTATCGGCCTCTTTGGCCGCCGCAAGGCAGCAAGTGTAATTATCACAAGTGATTGATAAAGGGATGGTGGTAACCTTCTTAAGGCCATAATAAGTATAGACCTCTAGGATCTATCTGCAGTATTCCAATAAAATAATCCTATCCCCATAGTGTTTGGGCAATCGATAGGGTTTTTAGGAGAATCCAGTCACCCAAATGTATGAATGCTATTGGAATTGAATGAAATAATTGTCGTAGGAAATTACCAAGGCCATGGCCTCCTTTGACAACTAGTAACCGGTGTCCCGAGTGGGTGTTAAAATGTGGTGGTAAACAAAGGTATCATTTACCCAACAGAAATTGGCAAAGCTGGCTTCCCTTTGAATATGGGTGAAATAATCCCAAGGAGCACTCTAGCCGGACCCTGTCCCAAGGGTGCCCACTTTTATTAAACCCTGGATTCTAGGTCTCTATTATGCCAGTGGCCTTAGAACATAAGAAGTCATATGGAGCTTAGATGTCTCATTCACTTTGTTCATTTGGTAGTCCACGTGATTGGCAATAATGGTTGCCCAATAAAAATTTTGCCCATTAGTGGTGATGCTGTATAGAAATTAGTACATCTAGGATGAAAAGTCTCGGGCATGTGGTTCCCCAAAGACCTGGCATAGGAAGATGATCCCTACTTGTATGCATTCTTTGAAGTCCGTGCGGGGGATTTCCAACTTCATTTTCATGTAATCCTTCTTCAGAGTCTTCACCCAGTGAGTGTTAAGGTGCTGTTGAGAAGCCCGTTGAACATTGTTGAAAACCTGTAGCGATGTGGCCCAGGAGATAATGATAGAATTGAAAAACTAGGGGATCCCCAGTCCCAAAGAAAAAGTGGAAGCATCAAGGGACACTATGGGCGTTGGGTAACCCGAAGGAAAGGAAGTAGCAAGCATAACAACCTGAATGGTTGTGTTGTAATGTTTTTTCAAGGTGAGAATCAGATTCGGGCCCTGCACAGAGTAGGGGAAGTAGGCAGCTTTGATTATGCCAGAGGCGGCAACGTTCTTTTCCATATTATCTCCAACGGTGCGGGGATTGAACATTGTCCTTACAAGGCCCTACAATTTGGCCCACACTCTGACCTCTGTATCGGTGATTCGTTGTAATTTGGAATTGACCTTGGATCCCATGATGACACCATCCTTCAGATATTTTGATGTGAGTGGGATCTTTTCTAATATTTCTTGGCCCTTGTCTTGGTGGCTACCCTTGTTGAAGTGGACAGGAGTTCTGGACTTCCAGCAGGGGAATATACTTTAGACATGTTTCTTGATGAGTTATTCACAGCCTAAAAGACCAGATAACTATTAATACAAATATTAAAATATAATAAATTCTCAAGTTCTAGAGATTTCATCACCATTCCACACCTATCCTCAAGAAGATGTTAGTTTATATCAAATTCTGGAAATGCAATAAAAAAAATAACTTACTTTGAATTTGATCAATACCTAGGAGTCTCGGGGGTTCTGGTTCATGCGAAAAATGAGATGAAGGCTTTGGGATTATAGGAAACCCAGAGTCTGGAGAAACTGACCATTATTGAAATGACCAAGAAATTCGCCGTACTGGGCTGACGTGTGTTGTCACATGATCATGAAATGAATGGAGTAATGGCATTTATTGTGATATTTGTCTTAACACACATGGAGTGAATGACAGTCAAGATGGCTTTAAATTCTCGCACATGGGGAATTTATCCTGCCATTAATTTTGAAGCAATGAAGGAGAGAGAAAGGCCACAACTTGAATAGGTGAGGTGACGAGTTCGAGTCCAGCAAAAACAAGGCATGCGAGCTTGAATTTGATCAAACAATGTAGAAGGTGTGTTGAGCTTTTCATGGGATGGGTAGGACTCAAAGAAATGTAAAGACCATGTACATGAATTTATAGACAACTACACAAAAAGTGCATGCTATGAACACTATCAACAGGAGGCCGAAGAACAATATTTAGATAGGCTACCCACAAGCACAAACAAATTTACAACTAACCTATAAACCACTACCTAAAAATTTACAAAGGCTTACGAAAATCTACAATTATTTTACATTATCCAAAAATGGACAGAGGGAAGACAACCCTCTTGCAAATCCATCCCACAAATGAGAGGCAACAACAAGGACCAGAGCACAAAGAAAACAAAGCCCCAAACAAAAAGTAACAAAGCAAAAACCAAAAAAGGAAAGAGAAGGGCCAAAAGGACCTACCTAAAAACTAGAGATGTGGAAGGAAGGGCACAAGAGGTGCTCTGCAAATGAACAACTCTTCAAAACCTACAAACACACTGAGAACCCTGCCTGATATCTTGAAATACACACAGGTCTAAACTCCAAATCAACTGTTAATAACTCAAAGAAAATTGCACTTAGCTCACTGTTAAATCACACAATTTTCTCTTAACTCAGTCTGAGGGTAAATTGTTCATGGTAAGTGTAACAATGATAGGTGAAGCTTAATTTATATCCCTTGGATTAAAACACACCATTCCCTTCAACAAATCCTGAGAAAAAGGCAAACCTCTGGACTCTGGGCCCGGGGATCCCGCTTGACTACACCCTCCAACTAAAGAGGAAATAATGGCACAAGTACCCCAGGGTCCAGAATTTGGTTGGCACGAAGGAAAAAAACACTCTAGGACTGGGTCCTAGAGTGTGGAAAACCAAAAGGAGGTGATAACAACGGCCGCGTGGAGGCAAAGGCTGGAGAAAGCAAAAGGGCTGAAAAGAAATAAAAGGAAGAACCAAAAGTGAAAAAAGGGGGACCCAACATTTTGCCAACAAAATGTAGGGATGGGTATGCAGGGCATAATAGGTCCCCCCTCTTTGTTCTTTTCTCTAATCTCATGAAAATATTTCCCTTTCTCAATAATAGCTTCCCTTTCAGGGTCTTTTTCACCATTTCCCAAGATTGATCAATCTTCTGCTTCTTGGGAAGTAGCTCCCTAGTGGACTCAACTTCATCTCCACTTACCACAAAATACACTTGTTCCAAATGCCTTTTTCTTTGAGAAGACAACACATCTTTTGGATTTTGAGTCTCAAAACCCATCTCCTGTAGATGTGGCATTTTTTTCCATCAAGACCTCATAAGAACTCAACATGCTTTCAATTATTTTAAAATAAGACTCTTCAGGATAGAAACCTGTGAAATTTGGATCCATCTCCCTAAATTCAGCCTCAACTCTCATCAAATAATTCTATTTTATTCTTCTCTCTTGGACAATGCTCTTCTCCATCAGGTTTCTTATAAAATCCTCATCATCCAAGGGTTCATGGTCTTTAATTGTAACCCAAGGGGTCATATGTTTTACTGCAACCTTTATAAAACTCTCTGGATCACAAAACCTGGGTTAAATAGTGACCAACCTATATTTTTTTTCAGAATTCATTCATTTTCTCAAAGCCCTTATTTGCAATAGTGAATTCATCTACCTTCGATAATCTAGGGAGAAATATACCCTTCCTACATGTGCTTCTAAATACTCTTTGTCCACAATGGTTAATTGCCAAATAAAATCAGTATAAGCAAGCCTAGGAGGTACAAATGTAGGGAGAATATGTGGAGGTTGAGGACAACCATATACTCTCATAATAGTAAAATTGTCAAAGAAGTAGAAATCCCCCAAGTTATGAGAAATAGGCCATTTTGGCACAAAGTAAATGGGTCTCAAAATTCTCCTTTATCCAATCACTAATATCTCCTTTTTAGTTACCAACATCTCTAAAATAGGCAACATAATCCAATTTTAAAAATATGGAAAATAAGAAAGTTAAGTGCTACAATCCCACACTTGAGTCCATCTTTGTATCAAAGATGGTGTACCAAGCTCCTCCTTGTCCAAAATAAGTTCTTTGTCCATTCGATCATTATTGAAGTACAAAATTAGGTGCATCAATATTGAATAATGCTTGAAAGAAATGACACTATTATTCTTCTATATTGGAATATGAGCTTCATGAATTTAATTGACCACATACCCTACATAATCATAGTCAATTTTTACCTCTAGATGTTGTACAACCATGGCCATCATTAATAAATCATCAGAAACTGTGCCTTATCCATAAAAACCCAACACCTTGCACAACCCATAAACTGTCCATTGCAAATAAAAGTGGAAAATTGCTTAAATCATAGGGCACATTTATATCATCAGGAATTGGTATCAATTTTATATCAACCCTAGGCATGTACCTAGGGATAACATGCTTGTTTAATACCCTTTTGTGGGTCTCATAATTTATCTTTTCTTTATCCAAATCAATATATGTACAAGTGACACCAGATATTTGAAATGCTTCCACAAAAATTGTCCTCTTTATACTCACCAGGGCTAACTTATCCTTTCTTTTGATAACCCTAGTCACAAAGAAATATGCCTTCGCCAATTCCATTACTATGTCCACATCTATATATACATCAGGAAAAACCATCTTTTCCATGTTCATCTCACATGGATTTGACACTTTAATTCCCTCAACTTTGTTATTCTAGAAATAATTAAAAATAAAAGTTCCAGACACATTTGAAGTTTCTGGATTTATGCATTGGCAACTTCCATATTTCCATGCATACTATTTCTTGGAAAAACTATTTGAAGTTCCTGGTAAGAGTTATATGAATTCCTATGAATACTTCACTCCTTTTTCCTTCTTTTCTTCTGTCCTAGAACCACCACTAGCCATTGCCTTAGAACCACCACTAGTCATTGCCTTGCTCATACTTGAAATTATCAGAAACCTTAATCAACTCAAGAGTAGAATTGATACTCTTAAGAACCAACACTATCCCATAATTCAGACAACTTTAAACACCTTTTGCACTCACACCAGGACTTGGAGAGAAATTTGAAATTATGCAGAAATCTTCAATACAATCATGCCTTTTTTAAAATTTTGAGCTAAAGATCAGTAGCCACCATCTCAACCATTAATTTCATGCATTCCACCATTAATCCCGACAACATAGCCATGTAAATTAATTGGAGCTATTATTGGTATGAATGTAAATTTTGAAAATATGCCCTCATGGAACTAAAGTTTGAAATTAGCAGTGAAAGGCATGAGTAAATCCACATGGAAATCCTTGATTTGTTCAACCTTTTTTCTCAGTTGCATGTCAAAAAAATCCTGACAAAACCACTCTGACACATGGCACGCTATCACTAACTCTTCACCTAAATGACTTTTCTTTATGATAGCTTGTAATCTAGCAACAAGCCATTAATAGCTCAGTCTCATGATCTCCACTTGAAAGTATTACGACCTCACAACCTAGCGACCAAGGCAATAAGACCACCATCACCAACTCTCCAACTAAAAATATTCAGACTCTTAACTCCCATAAGCTAGCTAACATTTTCACAAAACTATTTGTCGCCAAATCTCTAGCACTTTATTTTATATCCTATAACAGTCGCAAGCTGTAGATAACCTTCCATCCTTAAACTCTTTGCAACGTGACAACTTCTCGCTAACTCTCCATCTTTAAACCAAACTGTCATTACAACCAGAGAGCTAGCGATTACTTGAAACTTAACTTTAAGTTCTCCACATGACAGTCACTCACTAATTCTCTAACTATTACTGCTGACCACCAAAAACCTTAGCAACCTTGCGATAAGTGACCACTGTAAACACCCTAAAATGGGTAGACTTGCGACCTTGCATTTAATTACAAATTTCCCTCTATTAAATAATGGTTTCTTTAATCATTAGTTAAATCATCAATTTCTTCTAAATATGATCCTCTAATCATTTAATCATTTTGTCAAAATTAATTAAATAATTAATTTTAATTAATTAATAAACCTTAATTAATTAATCTTTATTAGTTATTTAAGTTCAATTTCCTAAGAGTTTAAATTTAATTATTTAAACTTATTAATTAATAGTTTCTTTAATCATTAGTTAATCATATATTTCTTCTAAATCTAATCCTCTAATCATTTAATCATTTCTTCAAAATTAATTAAATAATTAATTTTATATAATTAATTAATCTTTATTAGTTAATTAAGTTCAATTTCTTTAAAGTTTAAATTTAATTATTTAAAATTAATAATTAATAGTTTCTTTAATCATTAGTTAATCATTTATTTCTTCTAAATCTTATCCTCTAATCATTTAATCATTTCTCCAAAATTAATTAAATAATTAATTTTATTTAATTAATCTTTATTAGTTAATTAAATTCAATTTCCTAAAATTTAAATTCAAATATTTAAACTTATTAATTATTCTTCTAATTAAATTAATTTTATTAAATTAAATTAATTTTATTAAATTAATTTAATTTCACTCTTAGTTGTATTTTAAATAAAAATATAATTCAAATATCTATTTATGAGTAATTTAATATCTAAAATCAAATAAATAATCGAATAAATCTTCTCTTCAGTTCAAAAAAGGGAACTCATGTGCTATCTCTATGATTTCATAAATTGCTCCATCTTTTCTCCAGCTCAAAAACCGATCTCATGTGCTATCTCTGTAATTGCATAAATTATTCCCCCTTCTCCCAGGTTTAAAAAGGGAAATCATGTGGTATCTCTATGATTGCATAAGTTGGTCCATCTTCTCTCCAGTTCAAAAAAATAACTCATGATAAACTCTACAGTTGACTGAACCATTTCCTCTTCTCTTCAGTTAAGAGGAGGAGTTTACTGATTCATTCTTCAGTTCTTATTGATCTCAACCATCCATTTCAAAGTATCTAGGATCAATCTCATCCATCCAAATCATTTCCATATTCCATATAATCAACCCTTCTCAACCATTTGAAATGATCCAAGATCTCCAACTTTGTGCATAATTACTATGCAGGGTTCTTGTATGAAGCATCAAGTGACCTCATTTTATCAACACTCCCAAGTCATAGATGTTGTCAACGCCAATACTGTGCACCATCCATACAATATTTTTGAAGGAGTCGAGAGAAGCAATAAAAGCTTCAAGCATTGAAGTTTGCAATTATTTGTTTTCCTTTCTAACATTTGTTATTGTATTGTTCATAAACTCATTCTTAGTAGCAATTTGTTGATTTCTTTCATTGCAAATCGGTGCTACTAACCCTCTTGTTTGAGTGTGTAGACATAGGCCTATACATTCTGGTGAACCTGACATGAAATTTGGGCATATCATTAAAACCGCATCAAATTTTTTTATGAAAATATTTTCTTCATATTTATGCTAATCTAAGGAAGCCACAATCTGAAATTCAAATTTTTCTAAGTTTTTTATTTTTCTATAAATTTGTTATGATATTTCATAAAAAATCATTTCTAGGCACAAATCAGAGTTTATTTTCAAACAAACTACATTTTAGAAAGGTCTTGAAATTATATAGGGGGTTTATTCTTTGTAAATTTAAATTTTGTGAAAAGTATTTGCAAAAAGAATAGATATTTTAAAAATGGTATGTTCTGATAAAATGGGTCCCTAGGGCACAAAGTAAGGAATTATGACCTAAAATATTTTTTTTAGGTATTGGTGTACATAAGAAAGCTACAGTTCAAAATTCAAAAATTTTCTAATTTGTTTTCCACTTTTTATAATTTTATAATTATTTTTTATAAAAAATATTTTTGGACACAAATAAGCATTTCTTTTAATTTTTTTTACATTTTTGTTAAGGTCTTGAAATTGTACAGGGGGTTTATTCTCTGTTATTTTAATTTTTTTTGAGAAATTTTTTCAAAAAAATAAAAATCTTTGAAAACAAAAATTTGTGTGTAGGTGCAGGTGATAATCATTTTATCGAAAAACATTCTTTCAAAACCAAAAATGAAATTTTCTTCTCTTCTATCTAAAATAACATTCTCTATTATAAAAAGACACATTTTAATTGTTTAAAAAATGCACTTGATGTAATGAAAAAATGTAGTAGGCCACCAAAACATAAAAAAGTTAAAATTCAGAAGCCTGTTGAGCAACAAAAAAGAGAGTGAGAGATTAAATAGAACAAAGAACATGCACGCAAATTAAGAATTGAGGCACTAGAGGTAGAGAACAGTTATGAAGGTCTTATAAACACATATCTAGACAAGGTAAGAGAATTTTCTGATAATTTCAATTTTCATTATATCAATACTAGCACGCTTATGGATTATCAGATCTAAATTGCTAGGATTTTTCGGTACTAACAATTTCTTGATAGCTTGTGATGTGGAAGAAACTTATTTTTTTTATAAATCTAAAATCAATTCATTTGTATTTTGGTGCTTAAAAAATAAAAGTGTATGCTCAAACATCACAGTCTCATCTTTCAAATTGGTGCATAAAATTGAAGTGTGGTTAACAACTGAAACAAGGCAAATAATCTTTTAAATTGGTGCACTTAAAACTGAACAAGCAAATATCATTTGGTTTGGGCTTAAAATTGAACTTGTATACTTGTATGTATGGTAGCTTGGTTCACATTTGATCTTTCAGTGCTTAATGTGATTAACCATGTGTTTTAACCATCTGGTAGACTAAAAGAATTTTTTAATTTTTTTAGAGAGGCATGTTTGGGGAAAGTGCTTTTTCGTTAAAGGATGACCTCAAACCAGTAATCCTCCTGATTAGTAGATAAACAAGATGTGGGCATCCTTTAATGTCTTATATCTAACCATGCTAGGGCGAGGTGTGTTGATGATAGTCTAGATCGCGTGAAGTATCCCTAAGTAGCCAACATGGTCAACTAGTCTCTTAAGTGAGTCACACATGTACAAACTGATTGGATAGACACCACAAACATTACTACAACCAATTTCATGACTGAAATAAAAAATGGTTGACTACAAAAGGAGGGAAAATAAATTGGAAACCCGAGAAGGGACTGGAATCTCGAGGTGCCTAACCTCAGGGGGAGGTTGACCTAGGCCTCACCCCATGGACTAGACCAAATTTGGCCTACCTATAAAGGGCTAGGGCGACCTTGGCCTACCCCCCGATGGGTCATTCCATTGGGGGATGGTCTAGGATCTCAGGGACAGAGAAAAAAACAACGATAAAGGGAAGAAAATAGGGGTCTGATCTAGCACAAAAGTAAAGATATATCCATGGGTCCAAAAAGTCATTTAAATTAGGTCCAAAGCATCCTACTAAGGAGGGATAAACATTTTTCAACATGGGTGGTTCCATTTTAAGATGATACAATTATAAGAATGGTGTTGTATATGGGTACAGTGAATGGTTAGTCAAATGCATAAAATACAAAAATAAAGTAAAGAAAAGCATTCAACCATCAAATCTTACTCATACCTCAGATAGAGCCAAAATGGAGGCACCCAACTCCATTTGATTTATCTTTGATGATTTAATGTGTGTATGCTCTCCAAATGCAACAATTATTATCCCAAGTGATTCTAAATGCAAATATGGATGACGCGATGATACATACAGTCCAATATATTGAAGAATGTGTAAACACCCTAAAATAGACAGACTTGCAACCTTGCATTTAATTACTAATTTTCCTCTGTTAAAAAGGTTTCTTTAATCATTACTTAAATAATCAATTTCTTCTAAATCTGATCCTGTAATCATTTAATCATTTTTTCAAAATTAATGAAATAATTAATTTTATTTAATTAATAAACCTTAATTAATTAATCTTTATTAGTTAATTAATTTCAATTTCCTAACAGTTTAAATTCAATTATTTAAACTTATTAATTAATGGTTTCTTTAATCATTAGTTAATCATCTATTACTTCTAAATCTAATCCTCTAATTATTTAATCATTTCTCCAAAGTTAATTAAATATTTAATTTAATTTAATTAATTAATCTTTATTAGTTAATTAAATCCAATTTTCTAAGGTTTAAAATCAAACATTTAAACTTATTAATTATCCTTCTAATTAAATTAATTTCATTAAATTAATTTAATTTCACTCTTACTTCTATTTTAAATCAAAATAGAATTTAAATATCTCATTTATGAGTATTTTAAAGTCTAAAAGCAATTAAATAATCAAATAAATCTTCTCTCTAGTTCAAAAAAGGGAACTCATGTACTATCTTTGTGATTGCATAAATTTCTCCATCTTATCTCCAGTTCAAAAAGGGAACTCATGTGCTATCTCTATGATTGCATAAATTGATCCATCTCTCTATTTCAAAAAGGGAACTCATGTGCTTTCTCTGTGATTGCATAAATGGCCCCACCTTCTTTCCAGTTCGAAAAAAGGAACTCATAATTGACTCAACCATTTCCTCTTCTCTTCAGTTAAGAGGGGAATTTTACTGATTCCTTCTTTAGTTCTTATTGATCTCAACCATCTATTTCAAATTATTTGGGATCAATGTCATCCATCCAAATCATTTAGATATTCTATATAATCAACACTTCTCAATCATTTGAAAGGAATGAGGATCTCCAACTTTGTGAACAATTGTTATGGAGGTTCTTTCGTATGAAGCATCAAACAAAATCATTATCATTTTGATCTTATTTCTCAACACTCCCAAGTCATATATGTTGCCAAAGCTAATACTGAGCACCATCTATACATCATTTCAGAAGGAGTAGAGAGAAGCAATAGAAGCTTCTAGCATTAGGGTTTGCATTTATTTGTTTTCCTTTCTAACTTTTGTTATTTTATTGATCATAGGCCCATTCTTAGTATTTTTTTTATTTCTTTCAATGCAAATCGGTGCTACTAATTCTTGTTTGAGTGTGCAGACATAAGCCTATAAATTTTGGTGAACTCGATGTAAAATTTGGTCATATCTTTCAAACAACGTGAATTTTTTTTATGAAATTTTTTTTCTAGGTTTACGCTGATCTAAGGAGCCCACAAGAAAAAATTCAGATTTTTCTGAGTTTTTTTATTTTATTTTTTAAATTTTTTATGATGTTTCTTAAAAAAATCATTTATGGGCACAAATAGAAGTTTTTTTTCAAAAAAATTACATTTTTAGAAATGTCTTGAGATAATACATTGGGTTTATTCTCTAAGATTATTTTGTGAAACATATTTGCAAAAACAATACATCTTTTAAAACTGGGTTGTTCTGATAAAATAGGTCCATAGGGAACATATTAATGAATTATGACCTAAACATTTGTTTTAACGTGTTGGTGGACATAAGAAAGCTATAGTCCAAAATTCAGATTTTTCTTTTTTTTTTTTGGATTTTTTATAAATTGTTTATGATATTTCACAAAAATATAATTATGGACACAAATCAACATTTATTTTCAAAAAAGTTACATTTTTGGAAAGGTCTTGAAATTACACATGAGTTTTATTCTTTGTTATTTTAATTTTTCAGAGAAATCTTTCGAAAAAAAGAAAGATCTTTGAATTTATTTTTGTGTGTAGGTGCAGGTGATAATCATTTTATCAAAAAACATTGTTGCAAAACTAAAAATTACATCTGCTTCTCTTCTGTCTAAAATATCATTCTCTATTGTAAAAAGACACATTTTCATTGTTGAAAATATGCACTTGATGTAATGAAAAAATATAGTGGGCCACCAAAGCACAAAAAGTTAAAATTCAGAAGCCCATTGAGAAACAAAAAAGAGAGCGAGAGATTAAACAAAACAAAGAATATACACTCAAATTAAGAATTGAGGCACTTGAGGCAGATACTGGTTATGAAGGTCTTATAAACACATATTTGGACAAGGTAAAAGATTTTGCTGAGAATTTCAATTGTCACTATATCAATACTAGCATGCTTGTGGATTATCATATCTAAATTGCTAGGATTTTTTGGTACTAACAATTTCTTGGTAGCTTGTGGTATGGAAGCATCTAATTTTTTTCTAAATGTAAAATCAACTCATTTGTCTTTTGGTGCTTAAAACAAAAAGTGTATGCTCAAACATCACAATCTCATCTTTCAAATTGGTGCATAAAATTGACATGCGGTTAACAACTAAATAAGGAAAATAACTTTTTAAATGGGTGTACTTGAAAATGAACACGAAAATATCATTTGGTATGTTATCTCACTTCACATTTGATCTTTCAGTGCTTAATGTGATTAACTTCATGTTTTGAGTCTTTGGTGCGCTTGCACAATCTGTTAGAATAAAAACCTTTTTTATTTTTTTAGAGAGGCCCATCTGGGGAAATCACTTCTTCCTCAGAGGATGACCTCAAATCAAAAAATCCTTCTAATCGGTATATAAACAAGACATGGGCCAAAGATCTATCTTATATCTATCCAAGCTTAGGTGAGGTGCGTTGATAATAGTCTGGATCAGGTGAAGTATCCCTAAGTATCCATCATGCTCAACTATGCTCTTTAGTGAGTGACACACATACAAACCGATTGTATAGACACCACAGACCTTACTACAACCCAGTTAATTAAAGAAACACCTAGTTAACCTCTGAATCAAGTGTCTTATTATAGTGCAAGGGGTTGCAAAATTTCCCCCCAAGATTCCAAACATATGTGTTCTAGGATATTTTGTTGATGAAAGAGATCTTCATTAGCATGACAAAAATACCTGGGAAAAGGAAAAAAACATGGGCACCTACGTCATGTATCTTCGTGTCCTAGTAGTGTGACAATTATTGTGTGAGCTGATGAACATCAAAATAATTGGGCATATAAAATTATATCTTGAAGCCAATTGACCATAGATTAATATGACTGTTTTTGTTTTGACCGTGTAAAAGGTTGTTTTTCTATTTGAATAATCTTTGATATACAAAGATTGTGTCTACTGTGTTTTATTGTGTGGTCATTTTTAACACAAAACCAGTATCTTACAAAATCAAATGAGTTAGACATGTTGAGTATCTTGGGTTTCAATAGAAGTCTGTTCTAGAAAATATATTACCTCATTGTCGCAGAATTTTTTTATCAGAAAACTTTAAAACTGCAATCAAAATTTCAAGACTTTCATATGCTTCAGCAATCGATAGAAGTTTTCCACAAATGATCAAAAGACCTGTGTAGTTATTTAGTCAAAATAGTCTAGGTTCCTCTATTAGAACACTACATTTTATCAGTCCATAACCTTGGAAAAGTATCCTATGTCGTGTGAAAGCTAAGCTTGTACACTTTAGGAAAAAATGAAGAATCAATGAAATCTCAAACATCTAGGATTTCCTTTCTTTTCTGGTTCAATTTTTGTGTAGAATTGATAATTCAATGGTTAAGATTAGATTATCTTTATCTCATTATCTTAGTTTCATCACCCTTTTATAACAACTTTGTCTCATCTAAGATGAGAGTCAAATCATATCTTATCATCATCAATCTCTGAGATCAAGAGAAGTCAAAGTTTGTTCTTAAAATTACCCTTTTTAAACAAGAGCTCGAACTCTCTTTGAGAGGTCATCTCTTTTGTTTGTTTTACGTCACTCATTTTAGTTAAATCTTGGAAAACACCATGTCATTTACACCTTATGGAGGACCTTATATTAGGTCAAAGGCTAAATACCAGCAAGGTTATTCATACATTAACCTGGTCCCCCCATTGGAAGAAGAACCAAAGATTGACACATTCAAACACACTGATCCCTTTCTATTAGCTGAAAATTTCCCTACACTTCCACATGGTTCCCAAAGGAAAACTATTTTTTAAGAAATCACAAATGAAGAGCTAGACGACATAGAAAAACATTCTTATTATGCACAAGTGGTAGATGCTATGGTAGAAAGAAGTCTTGAGAGATTCCTAGCAATTTTAATCAACAAAGGAGTCAAACTTCCTAATGAATTCAATGTATCCATAATATGGCCTAAAAACCCACTCATAGGACAAAATACAACTGAAAGCTCTCAAATTAATCATGTGGTGTCTCAAACCTTGTCTTTTCCAATATCAACATCTACAATATCAGCATAGACTATGTCTACAAAAACTAGCTCATCCACTCAATCTAGTTCATCTTCCACTGAAAACATGATGGGTTCCCAAATGAGTGCATACATGGTTTCTAGTTCATCTAAGTCATTTTCCTCATTACCTCTCACATCAATTGCTCAATTTATTTCATCAGCAGCTCAGAAAAGCTATAACCCATTCGTCACTACCCAAACATCACAATCTATCCCTATTGGCCTTGGATCTAATTCTTCACAATAACTTAGATCAATCTTTATAGGTCCAACATTCAGTCAACATCCCCCAAGGGCTAGATATTTATTCCAATAGAGGTCTCAACAATAATAGTCACAACAACCTTGGACCCATTGTTTACTCCAGTATCAACAAAATAATATGTTTGGGAATCAATACCAAATCCCAAGAAGATTGTACATCCCAACACAAAGGAATCAAAGGAAAATTCTTATACCAACTATGAGACAAAGATCCAGTGTTGGAAATGTTCCTCAATCCAAAATGGACATTCTAATACAAGTGAAAAACCTACAAACTTAAATGATGGATATTCAAAATTAGGGACAAACTAAGTTCTATACTGTTGAGGACTTGTACTCATACCCCTTTGATCATTATTTACACATGTCTTTGTTTCCAACACATTTTGTTGTACCTAATTTTTCCAAGTATAGAGGCAACACCAATCTTGTGGAACACATCAAGGAATACTTTGCTATTTGCATTGAAGTTGCACATGATGAAACATACTTAATGTGACTATTTCCACAGAGTTTAGCTAGACCCACAATGGAATGGTTCTCTCACTTACCACATGGTATTCACTCTTGGGGTGAATTGGCTAAAAAATGTATCGCTCACTTCCATCACAACATAGAATGCAAGGTTAGCATCAAGGACATTTGTGATGTCAAGAAAAAAGAAGATGAACATTTTGTTATATTTTTACAAAGATGGAGAAACACAACCAACATAATCACAAATGATTTTCCTAAAAAGTATCTAATAGTCATGTTCATCGATAATTTGATCCTAGACATGTCTTTTACTGGAGAACTCCAACTCACTCCTAATTTCAAACAATTGATAGAATGAGGTGTTTGATGCAAGAAAAATTTGGTCAAAAGAGGAATTCTTGCGGATCCTACTCAAAAAAACACCACTAAATATTTAAATGATAAAGATAAGTGATGGAACAAAAAATAAAAATGTCACCAACGATGGTGTCATTGATGTCAAGATGGTCAATTATGCTCAACCAAAGATTTCATTACAAGGGGTACCCATGCCAAATCAAACACCTGCAATGCAAACTCCGCAGGAAAATAATCAAGTTCAAATGCCAAATACTCAAGTGGAAGTAGTATCCTAGATTAAATCCAACATGTAATGCCAACAATGATTTCCTTTTTTGAAATGTGAGTACACCCCACTAGGAGAATTGATTGAATCAACACCAAAAAAGTTGATCGAAGACAATACGATCACTTTACCAGAAATTAGGGAATTTAAAAATGGTGTTGTAAAACCTAAGTGGTGGATTGATAATGGATCTTGTGAGTATCATTGGGTCAAGGGTCATAAGACATCAAATTTCCATTGATTAAAAAATTCTATATAAGACTTAATTGAACAAGGGATAATCGATGTTAACAATATTTAATCCAAGGGTACCGTAGATCATACCATCTTCAATGATCCTTTTAATAAGCATAATAAAGGGAAAGCCTCCATGTCTAATAGTCAATCCAAGAAATTCAATTATACCTATTATACATATGATAGCATGATAAATTGCATAAATCCTATAGAAAGCCAAGTTTCTACCATCACTATCAGAGATAATAATGCCAAATGTGTTGTTACACCTCATCGTTCCAAAGTTGTTCTACAAGGAATTCCTTCTACTTATTCTACAATAGTGAATCCCACACCAACTTCTAATCCACAACCTAGTTTGGTGGATCGACTCAAGTGCACACCCGTCCAAATCTCTATTTTTGAACTATTGTGCCTATCCCCAGAGCATAGGCAAGATTTGGACCAAGGTCTTCAAAACATAGCTGCCCCATGGGACATATCTCCAAAAAAATTTGAAAACATGGTCAATTATATTGCTGCTAACAAAAATTCCACTTTTACAGAGCATGATGTACCACCACACAAATCTCTGCACAATGATCCACTGCATTTTCTTGTTCAAGTGTATAAGCATACAATCCAACAAGTGATCATTCATGACAGGGTTGGATTAAACATCTGTACTCTAAATGTAATAAAAACCTTGGGTTACTTAGAATCCAATATTGATGTCACCAGAATAATCAATATCAGAGCATATGACAAGGAAGAAAGTTCATCTAAAGGTATCCTTATTTTACCAATCAAGATAGGGCCAGTAATAAAGAGCACTCCATTCCAAATCCTAGACCTTGAACTAGGAAATAACATGTTGCTCGGAAGACCATGGATACATAACATGCAATATTTCCCTTTTACATATCATTAATGTACCAAATTTCACTACCAAGGAACATAGATCATCATAGAGGGAGAGCCAAACCCCTTTAAATATTGCAACACTACAAGAGGCAATGCAAAATATTAGGTACCATCGAATAAGGAAGTAAATATTATTTTCACTTTTGATTCCATTCCAAACGATATACCAAGAAAGGAAGTCAAAATATCAATCCAAGACAAAGGGTGTGGTGAATAGCGCTATGAGGAATCCTTCACTATGACTAACAAGCCTCTATCTCCTAGATCATATTGAAGGCCTAGACCATTGGAAATAATGGAAGCTCTAGAACCAGTAATATCCTTATGTCTACCTACTACATTTGTTAAATGGGGAGACATAAGTGAAGAAAAACCCTTTGATCGAGACATTAATACTTGGTTATATCAAGATTCTCAAGATACACCAACAATACAAATACCCTTGGAACAATATGGATATGGATATATTATGCTGCAATAATATGAATATAATGGTAAAATTGGTCTGGGGGAAAGAAAACATGGATTGATCGAATTTTCCTTACCACCAACTCAAAGGAACAAAAGAGGATGAGGGTATGGTCAAGCCAGAACTAGTACAATTGTTTGAGATATTTTGGTAGACCG
This sequence comes from Thuja plicata, assembly GCA_018584345.1. Taxonomy (NCBI): domain Eukaryota; kingdom Viridiplantae; phylum Streptophyta; class Pinopsida; order Cupressales; family Cupressaceae; genus Thuja; species Thuja plicata. The sequence continues at coordinate 3,737,888 of MU225850.1, forward strand.
AAAAGAAATTGTTGAATCAAACCGGGGGAAAAATCAAGGACATAACCCAATTAGAAATATACTCCAACAACTGTTTCCACTAGAAATGGAAACCAAAAATTCCAAAATAAATCTTAATCAGGCAATCTTGCATGATGTGGAAATTGAAATACCTAACGAGCATTATAGTATGACTGATTCTCATGAGTATGAGTGGTTATCCCTTCATGACTCTGATCACCTATTCCTGGACATTCCCCTCCATCTACTAGTACCATAAACATTAATGACATGTTCAACCAAATGAACCTAGAAGATCAAACCTATATTGATAAACATTTTGATATCCATTCCTTAGATGGTGCATTTACTTTCCATTCCATATTTGTCAAAACTATCAGTATAGTTTCGTTTGCCCAAACAAAGTCTACCTCCCACACTGACCTTTGTTTAATCTACCTCAAGTTAATATTTTGGGATGAACAAGGATATCTTGACATATACATTTCTGAAAATGATGAAGCCATTGTAGACTTCATGGGGCTTAATGAAGGAATACCATCAGGAGATCACAAGGAAGGATTTTCCTTTGACTTAGAAAGATCAACATACTTTGGGGAGGAGGCTCCTCTTTCTAGTCGCAAAATTAAAAATAAAAACACAAAAGAAGAGTCATCAAGAGAAAACCGAAAGGAACTTTTTGACCATGAAAAATTAAAGATAAAGGATATATCTTTTGGTGAAAGCCTCTCTAAGGTGCCAGAGGATGGAAAGTTGGATATCCTCCCCTTAAAAGAAGAAAAAGCAACATTGCTAGTAGAGGAAATAGAGGTAGTGAATCTAGGGGGAAAAGAGCCCTAAGAACATCTATCTGGCTAAATCCCTTTCACTTGAGGAAAGAGAATAGTTTATTGTTATTTTCAAAGAATGACAAATCAACTTCACTTGGTCTTATGCTAACATGCCAGGTTTGGATCTAGAGCTTGTACTACATCACCTACCACTTTTTCCAAACTTAAAGCTAGTAAAAAAGAGGTTAAGGAAGGTGCATCCTCACATTTCTCTACTTGCCAAAGTTGATTTGAAGAAAATTTTAGATGCAGGTTTCATAAGACTCTTCCCATATCCAGACTCGATATCAAATCTGATACTAGTTACAAAACATTGTGGTCAAATTCAAATATGCACAAACTTTAGGGACCTAAACAAAGCATTTTCAAAAGATTATTTCCCATTACAAAATATCAAAATCATCATAGATTTGACCATAGGACATCAAATGTTGTCACTCATGGATGGATTCTTAGGTTATAACCAAATACAAATTGCACCAGAAGATCAACATAAGACAACATTTACTTATGCGTGGGGTACTTATTGCTGGAATGTGATGCCCTTTGGCCTCAATAATGCACATACCACCCATCAACACACAATGAAAAAAATATTTCATGATGTGATTCATAAAACAATGGAGGACTATGTCGATGACATATTGGATAGGTCAACACTCAGGTAAACTCATCTACAAAATTTGGGTCAGATATTCAACAAAATGCAAGAATACAAGGTATGACTCAGCCCAAAGAAATTCACATTTGGATTTATCATTGGAAACTCATTTTCATTGTATCACATAGAGGAATTGAATTAGATCTAGAAAAGGTTAAAGCCATCCTTGACATTACACCATCCACAAATCTGAGATAACTATGGGGTCTACAAGGAAGATTACAATCTATCAGGAGATTCATCGCCCAACTGGTGGATAAGTGTCATTCATTCCAACACATACTACATAAAGACATAATATTTGTATGGACAGAAAAATGCCAACAAGATTTTAAAACTTTTAAATATTATCTACTAAAATCCCTTGTATTGGTGCCGCTAATTCTAGGAAAACCAATTTTTTTTAATATATCAACAACAGGATTAGAACTAGGTGTTCTTTTGGCCCAAGATGATGATTAGGGAAATGAAAGGGCCATATACTACATCAATAGAATGTTGGTGGTCTACAAACTCAATTATTCAGAAATAGAAAAGACATGTCTTGCAATTGTCTGTGCTTCACAAAAGTTAAGACATTATATGCAAAGTCATCAAACAAAGCTCATTACGCACATAGATATACTAAAATACTTGTTGAGTAAAGAAATATTAATTGGATGAATTGCTAAATGGGTCATGATCTTAAGTGAGTTTAATATTGAATACATGGATTGGAAGGCTGTCAAAGGATACACTTTTTCTAATCAACTGGAAAAAGCACCAATTCTAGATCATCAAACTGTAGTGTTTGAGTTTCTAGATGAATCAATCCTTATAGTACAATCAGAAATAAAATTCTGGCAGTTATTCTTTTATGGATCATATATGAACCATGACAAAGGAGCAGGAATAGTACTCATCACTCTGCAAAATGATGCAATTCATAAATATTTTTGACTCAAATTTTCATGTACAAATAACATAGTTGAGTATGAAGTTCTAGTCATCAGATTAAAAGTGACTATACAATGGAGAATAAAGAACCTGAAAGTTTATGGTGATTCTCAATTGGTTATCAGTCAAGTTAACAATGATTATATGACCAAAGATGAAATATTTTTCACATACATACAAATGATCGAGAAAATGTGTGCTTCTTTCCATTACATTATAGTTGAACAAATTCCAAGTGTTCAAAAAAAAGTAGTATATGCAATGGAAACTATAACATATTTGATCGACATGCTAGTTAATGAAACCATATTCCAATTTTTGGTATAAAAATTAATGATATTAGATTTGGGTACTACTGATGTTGTTGATATTCATGTTTTGTCACTGATGTTAACATATGTTTATGTGGAATGAAAAGACTGGTTATTACTATTTTATGATGACTGAAAAAAGTGTACGAACACTGTATGGATGAATCAAAATGATTGAATATAAGGATATGAAGAAGGATGTGTGATGACCTTATTCCTAACGTCACTTATCTTAATATTACATATTGGAGATTTTATAGATGTTTTAGTGAAGACTGGTTTCTGGAATGTGACAATGATGCTTGACAGAGTAGGTCTTTGTGTTTTGGGTATATCTTACAGACGAAGATGATTTAGAGTATATGAGCTTAAGAGATGATAGAGGACACATTGAGGAATGTTCTTTGTTGATCAATAGTCATGATATTATTGGTGACATCAGGTGTGGCGTGTATTCTAGAGGAGACCTATTTTTTGGTTGACTTCAGAGATGTAGCGTGTATTATAGATTGTGAGCATGGATTGTGGATCTTAGAGTATATTTGATGTATTATAATTGATGTTTACTTGTTTTAGGTACCTTGTATATCTTAGCAAGGGGTTAAATAATTATTTGTATATTTGTAAAGCTTAATTGGCTGACCTAATTAGTTATTGTAATAGGGTATATATGAGAGATCTTTTCTTTTGAAAATATGTGATAGTGGAATAATGATAAGTTAATTGAAAGACATAGAATATTGGAAGCTACGAAGCTTGATTGGCTACTAGATGTAGAGCAAAGTTTTTCATTAGAGTAATTCATTGGAACTGACCAGGAAAAGACAGTTGCTATCAAATAGTTCACTGGATTGTATATTTTTGATATACACTTCTTCAAATTGTTAATCCTCGAGGGTGGCTTTAACCTTCTTTGGGAAGTGTTCCTGGGCAATGAGCCCACTATTACTCTTGACTCCTAACAGGGTCTATCCTTTAATGTGGACTATGTACTGTAATGTTGTAATAAGCTCCTAACAAGGCTAAATCTTTTAACAGGGATACTATACTCTCATTACATCATTTGTGGTTGCTAATTCCCATTGGGGTTTTACCTTTAACAAGGTTTCCTCGACAACAAAGGGTTTTGTTATTGTGTTGGCATTTACTATGTTGTCATTTGCATTGTGGATTTTGTTTGTAAAGTTTAAAGTTTAATAATTTGTATCATGACTAATTCACCCCCCTCTCAGTTGTGCTTGTGGACTTTTATTCCTAACAATTGGTATCAGAGTGAGTGGTCCTTAGAGAGAAATCTTAACAGCTTAAGGTGATCTTGAAGATGTCTTACTACAAGAAGGATAGTCAATTTGATCCTGAAAACTTTGATAGATGGAAGAACAAGACGAGAACACATTTTATATGTTTGGGAATTGACTACTGGATGATCAAGAAAAGAAAGGAAAAGATAGCGACTGAGGATAAATTGGATAAAGCTACTGAAGAGGATAAGAAGTTATTTTTATGTAATATGGTCACAAGGGAATCATTGATCAATGTACTTTCTAAAGGTGAATTCATAGAAGTAAAAGAATTGGATTCTACAGATGAGATTTGGACAAGATTGGAAGCACTATATGTAGGAGATAGGTTTAGAAAGCAAGAAAAGATACAAAACTGGAAGACAAAGATGGAATCATTAAAAATGAGAGATGATGAGAACATTAGGGCATGCATAGAGAATGAATGAAGTGGTTATTGGCATTAGAAACTCTGGAGGTACTTACATTGAAGAAGAAGTGATTGCGAAGATACTCAAATCTCTGACACCTCCAAACAAAACTAAAGAATAATATATAGAGGATATTATACCTTTGACTCTGAACTTCAATAGACAAATGTTGATTGGAAAGCTAACTACTTTTGTGGTTGTAGAACTAGGAGATTCTTTACCTAAATTTGAGTCAGCATTCAAGGTGATTGTACATAAAAATGAAAACACCTTATCTGGAATTGCAAGAACCAACAATAGTGACTTGAGAGAAGAACTTGGATACTATGTTGATGAATGGGAATAGATACATGAGGATGAAAGAAAGATAGATGAAGTGGTATCCCTGATTGCTAGAAGAGAAAAGAGAGGTAAGGGTAAATTTGAAGGCAAGTTACCTTTGAAATGTTTTTCATGCAACAAGATTGGTCACTTTGCATCTCGATGTCCTACAAGGGTTCCAAAACATAAACCTAAGTTTTACAAATCAAAGTATTCAAAAGACAAGGAATGTTGTTATGTTAGTGAAGGCATATTTGAGGATGATGTTGATTATGATGAAATCAGATTTATTGCTATTAAGGATTATGAACCTATACATGAAGAGAAAGCCTTAATATCTCATGTTGAAAAGAAATTTGAATGGGTTATAGATAGTGGTTGTTCACATCATACGAATGGAGATAAAAACAAGATTGTTAGTCCAAAAAGATATGATGGTGGTGTTTTTATATTTGGTGAAAATAATCCTAAGCTTATCATTGGAGTTGGATCTATTTCTCTGGATGGAAATATTAATACTGACAATGTACTGCTTGGTAATTGACTTAAGCATAATCTTTTGAAGGTTGGAAAGCTAGTGAACATAGTTTATCAATTGAAATTCATTGATGGGAAATGTTCTATCAGAAGTAAATTAGGAGACTTGATCACATCTGGTACTATATCTAGAGGTAATGTATTTGAATTGAGTACATACGAAGCTTCTTGTTTTATTACAAAGGTTGATGATAGTTGGTTATGACATAGAATATTTTGTCATGTTAACTTTGATAACATTGTGAAGGAAAGTATGACAAATGCTGTAAAAGATCTACCTAAGATTGTGAAACTATCTAACACTATGTGTAGAGAGTGTGTTATGGAGAAGCATACTAGAAGCAGTTTTAAAAGAAAATCTTTTTCATTAAAAGGGAATTTGGATATGGTAGATACAAATCTATGTGGTCCTATAAGAACAATATATTATTATGGTGAAAGGTACTTTATACTTTTTGTTGATGACTTTTCTAAAATGATGTGGGTTACATATTTGAGAGAGAAATCTGAGGCATTTGAAAAATTCAAGTTATTCAAAGCAAAAGTTGAGAATGAATCTGGTTTGAAGATAAATTTTTTGAGATCAGATAGAGGTGGTCAGTTTACATCAGAATTATTTAATACCTACTATGAAGAGCATGTAATATTTAGACAAACATCTGCACATAGGATACCACAATAGAATGGGATAGTAGAGCAAAGAAATAAAATAATATTAAATGCTACCAAAACTATGCTGCTGGAAGGAAATGTATCACATGTTTATTGGAGAGAGGTTGTTGGTACTGCTGTGTACACCTTTAATAGAATTCATATCAGAGAAGGTACAAATAAGACTCCTTATGAATTATGGTTTGATCATACTCCTATTGAAAACTATTTTAGAATATTTGGGAGTAAATGCTATATCAAAATATATGATGAGATAGAGAATTTTTATGCTAGACGTGATAAAGGTATCTTCCTTGGTTATTCTACTAAGATAAAATCATATAAATGTTTCAATATGAGATTAAGGAAGTTGATTGAAAGCACTAATGTGATAATAGATGAAGAGTTTAAGATTCAGGAAAGAATGTATGACTGTGGATAGATTGTAGAGATAACAAAGGTCCCTTCTAAGCCTAAAAAAAATTTGATGGTTAATAATGAGATTGAAGATGAATCAATTGAGCTTACTAAGACTCCTTAGACTCTGAGGTATGTTAAGAAGAACCATTCTAAAGAGTAAATCATTGGTAATGCAGGTAAAGGAGTGATGACTAGATCTAAAAAAAGAGATGAAATTTTTTTTATTTCTCAAGTTGAACCAAAAACTACTGATGAAGCATGTAGAGATGAATCTTGGACTAAAGATATGCAAGAAGAACTTGAATAGATAAAGAAAAAAAATACTTGGGAATTGGTTCCAAGACCTAAAAAAAATGTGATAGGAACTAAATGGGTTTTTAGAAACAAAATGGATGAGCAAGGAATAGTGGTAAGAAATAAGGCTGGACTAATTTTTAAGGGCTACTCACAACAACAAGGCACAAACTTTGAAGAAACATTTGCTCCTATTTCTAGGTTGGAAACTGTGAGATTATTTCTTTCTTATGCTGCACATAAAGACTTCAAAGTATATCAGATGGATGTGAAATCAACATTCTTGAATGGAGATTTGGAAGAAGAAGTATACATAGAGAAACCTAATGAATTTCCTTTGATAGAAGATGAAGACATGGTTTGTAACTTGAAGAAAGCATTGTATGGACTGAAACAAGCACCGAGAGCATGGTATGTAAGACTATACAAGTATCTACTTCATCTTGGTTTCAGAAAACAAAATGTAGACAGTAATTTATATTTAAGAAATGATGAAGATGGAATATTAATCATAGAATTTTTGTTGATGATATAATTTTTGGAGGCAATGATAAAATGAGTAAGAAATTCTCTAAAGAAATGGAAAATGTATTTGAAATTTCAATGATTGGTGAGATGAAATTTTTTCTTGGTTTGCAAATTAATCAGAGTAAGAATGGAATTTTTATATCGGAGACCAATTATCTTAAGGAAATTTTGAAGAAGTTTGGAATGGAAGATTGTAAACCTGTTGGGACACCCATGATGACTAGATACAAACTAACTAGTAATGATGAGACTCAAAGTGTTTTTCAAACAAAATACAGATCGATGATTGGTGGTCTACAATATCTAACTCACGCCAGACTAGATATTTCAAATGCAGTTGGAATTGTGGCAAGATATCAAGTAGATCCTAAAGAGACACACCTTGTTGTTGTGAAAATGTTTTTCAGATACTTGAAAGGAACAATAGAATATGGATTGTGGTATGAAAAATCAGATGATTTTATTTTACATGCTTACACTGATGTTGATTGGGCAGATAATGTGGATGATAGAAAGAGTACAAGTGGTGGAGGATTTTTCCTTGGGAAAATGTTGGTTTCTTAGTTAAGTAAGAATCAGGATTGTATTGCTCAGTCTACTACTAAGTCAAAGTATGTTTCTACTGCTATAAATTGTACACAAGTTGTTTGGATGAAACAAATGCTGAAGGACATTGGAATAATTTTTGAAGAGCCAGTGGTTATCCATTGTGATAAAATTAACATAGTGAAAATTTCAAAGAATCCTATAATACATTCAAAGACTAAACATATTTCTATTAATTATCATTTATTGAGGGACAAGGTTATAGAGAAAAAGATTAGACTAGAGTATATTAGCACAAAGGAACATATAGCAGATATATTTACAAAACCTTTACCAAAAGATGATTTTAAATATCTCAGAAGCATGCTTGAGGTGAGAGTCCCTCCTAGTGGTAATTAATTGATGCTAACATGCATCAGTCCAGTGGCTTTCAGAGCTATATCATTTTCTAGACTTGATGTATGGATCTACTCGTTAGGGGGAGTGATCACAGGAACACTATGGAGCACATTTGGGTGATTTTGTATCTGGCTGTTACACATGAAGATTTGAAAAAGCCACACCTTAAATAATAGTAAAAAAGAGTTATGGCACCCTTTTCCATTGTTTCCAAAGGGGGAGATATTCTATGTGAAAATTCCTACCATTTGAGGGAGATTTATGTTGACGATATTGAGAAGATTGTGTTGAGAGAGAGTAATTTTTGGGTTGATGGATTTTCTCATATGTTTCCATCAATGAAAAAGGGGGAGATTGTTGGATGATATTAGATTTGGTTACTACTGATGCTGTTGATATTCATGTTTTGTCACTAATGTCAACATATGTTTCTGTGGAGTGAATAGATTGGTTATTACTATTATATGATGAATAAAAAAATTGTATGGACACTATACAGATGAATCAAAATCATCAAAGATAAGAATATGAAGAAGGATGTATGATGACCTTATTCCTAAGGTCGCTTGGCTTAATATTGCATATTGGAGATGTTACAGATATTTTAGTGAAGACTGGTTTCTAGACTGTGACAGTGATGCTTGACAGAGCAGGTCTCTATGTTTTGGGTATATCATACAGGTGAAGATGATTCATAGTATGTGAGCTTAAGGGATGACAAAGGACACATTGAGGAATTTTCTTTGTTGATCGATAGTCATGAGATTATTGGTGACGTCAGATGTGGCATGTATTCTGGAGGAGACCTATTTGTTGGCCAACTTAAGAGATGTATGTTGGAATAATGGAATGGTGTGTAATGAGAGGGGAGGGGTGACTCAGTACCCTTAATTTTTTTTATCAATTAACCTTAATACTTTAGTAATCAATTCCTTGCATTACCGACCAGATGTGTTATTCTATCTTTGTGTATGCAATATCAATTCATAAACTTAATTTGCATGTAAACATTCATAGAAACATTCATGAAATGTAATGACACATAACACAATATTTGGTAACACAGAAAAACCCATGTTAGAAGGTAAAAACTGCAATGGGGATGAAACCCACAAAACTTCACTACTTGCAGAATGGAAGGAGCGGGTTAAGGCTTACAAGTTTGATCACTTATGATGATGTTACCCTATTCAGAGTAACATGTTTAGACTGGTTAAGGTCTACTCTATTAAGAGCTTTAGAAAAACTTTTTAGTGTGCACTCAGTTAAGATATTTACAAAAAGGATTGTTAAGTCCACCTTCTAAAAGGATTTCTTCTATTTTCTACACTTGTTAGAATGTAGTCAAAAATAATTATTGACCTGAGTATATGCAATCCCGAATTGCTGAGTATAGGTCCATTAAAGTTTACAATATGATGTATCACCTATAGTGATTGATTAATACCTTTGTTCTTTTCAGTAGCCTTGGATCTTGTTCTTTATAACTGATTTGATCTTTTGTTGTCCTTCTGCATAAAAATTTGTATCTGATCCATAAATGTGATCTTCAACTATAATCATCATCACATCATCTTGTTCTGATTCATTACGCATCTATTTATACAATGAATTTGACCTAAATAAGTTTCAAGCTTTACAATGATAACTCTATGATCAAAGTTTACAATTTGACATTTATCTCCTAATTTGCATGTTTTTAATCAGTTAGATTGATTAAAACAATTACAATTACTTTACTTGTCCCACAAGAAATAGTTTTAAAGATATTATTTAAAGATAAATATGAAAATTAAGTGTTTTATCTAACGTGTAAGTCAGATCCACATTTCTCAGAATAAAGTTGTCTCTCGGTAGACTGGTGCTCAGGTCACTCTATAGTATTCTTTTCGGTGTTCAATGTTAACTTGTCTGTCGGGTTCCTCTATTGTCTTCTCTATCAGTTTACACTGTTGACTGCTTTGTTGGGTTACACTCTAAACTTCTGTCGGGTTCCCCTGTGAATTATGTTGTCGCTTTACACAGTGATCTATCTTGTCAGTGATCATGTACTTTGCATTTTTAGTGACCTCTGTTAACTATTGTGTCAGGTTGCACTATACACATGTCTTTCAATGACCATGTATCAATGGAAAAATATGATCATCAATCTCTTCTTTTGACATTAGTATCAAAAAATGATATGTGCAAAACTAAAATGTTTTTGTATATACTCATGTGTTTTACCTTTTCAATATCACCCCCCTATGTGTATGCCTCAGTATATTATATGTACATGTATCTATTATTTCCTTTATACATATATTCCTTTATAGATATATTTCCTCCTTTCATTATTTCCCCCTTTTACCTTATCAATTCCCCCTTTATTATTTCTCTCTCTGTCACATATTATTTCCCCCTTTTCCATAATAAGGACAAAGGTGTAATACTTACAACTTGTCAAAAATGTGGGAATGCGAGTTTTGCATGTCTTCCATCATTTTATCCCACTTCTCATTAAGGTATTCCAGGGCCACGTGCTCGAATATTATTCTTGCATGCATATAATAGATACTATCGGTGACAAACATCTCCGGGGTGGTAATCAATTATCTTGCCAAAGTCATATGTTTTTTTAGTAATGTGAGATTTGGTAGAAGTAGATCTTGAAGCTCGGTTACCTCATCTCTGAATTTTGATTCTGCCTCTAAAATCTCAAGTCTCAACCTTTTAGCTTCAATAATATTGTCATAATGCAACTTGATTGCATTGTCATTGTTTGTAACACCTTGTGCACTAGCATTTAGATCTACATCTATCTATGCAATCTTTTCACTATTCTCCTTAATGTATTTATATGTTGTGCATAAATTTTCAACTAAGGTTATAGCTTCTGAAATGATTGGTTCTAATGTATTGACTATTTCAGATAGCTTTACCTTGTTCTCGGCCACTTCTTGGCTGATTCTCTCTATCAATGTGTATTGGTACTTTTACTTTGCATGTTCTTCAATTTCTTTCTCTGCATCTACATTCTTTAATGTGATGGATTCAGTAAGAATTGCTGATTGATAAATTATAGAAGCATTTTGATCAATATCGGTATTAGGTACAATCTATAGAAGTATTTCTTTGGTTATCTCTAGTACCTTTGTGTCCTTTATGTCCTTTTTAAGTTTATCTTGAATAGATTTCCTTTTACATAGTTCTCCATACTTTGTAAGTCACTCTGGATCCAATGTCCTCATGTCACAGTCTAGTATTTCAATAATCTCATCCAATGTAACTAGATTTTTATTCTTTTTATTCTTCTTCTTTGAAAGTGTAGAGGGACCTGTATGCAGTACCATAGCAAGTTCCTTTACTTGGTCTGATGTACTAGATGAAGTCTTTGGAGGTGTTGTGCCTTTTACATGTTGCTCGGTATTCACTTGTCGGTTGGGTGTAGACATCTCCACATCAACCTTAGTTTTATCTGCAACTTCTCCTTTGGTATCCTTTGGAGTGGTATCACCTTGCTTCTCTTCTTCACCATTATCTTTCTTCTCTCCATCTGTTTCTTTCTTCTCTCCATCTATTACATTCTGTTCATCAGTTGTGTTTTTCTTCTCCCCTTCACCCTTATCCTCAGGCTTGTTTGCATCATGGTTGGGTGACTTCTCCTTTTCTAAGATGATATTGATAGCTTGTATCAATAATGGCATTTGGCCTAGCATATTAACCCATGAAACATCCATTATTGTGTCATATTCCTTGGTTTTGTTGGAGGTAACAGTGACATCTTCATCTGCCTTTACCTCATTAACAGTATCTTCAGAATATCTATTATTGTCACATCTTGGATTGTGACATCTGTTGTGTCTCCTAATGACTACAAAATCTGAGGTATGTCATCCATTTCTTTACTTGCTTCTGTGTTCAATTCAACTCAATCGACATCCTCAGCGTCATTTATAAGAATGTGCTCTAGGATTGGTGTTGCCTGATTCTCATCATTATGAGGCTTGTCAGTGAGTGCTAATACTCTCTCAGGGCTTGTGTCCTCTTTAGGTACATTGAGTATTTTTCTCTAAGCATCCTCACTTTCTTTGTCAAGCTCAATTAGGCTTCCTTGTAATACTTTGCAGGCTCTCAATTTTTCTGAGAACTTCTTTGAGTGCAACTTCACCATTTCATCAATCTCTTCCATTTTAGAATCGGGTGGCATAATTGATACTAGGTATCTTTCCCTTATTTTTCTTTTAGAATTTAGTACAAATGTTCACATTGCTGATAAGTTTTCATTAAGTTTTTGTGGCATCATTTTATCAAATTGTACTAGTACATATTTGAATCTAATCATTGCTTGAATGACTACATCTTCAATCTTTTTCTGATGAACGGGTGATAAGGTTAGCCATTGTCTAACCTTAACATGTGATTTTTCACCTGTGTTGGCAATTAATGCAACAACCTCATCAAATTTTTTAGAAATTTTATTCTTTGCAGGTTGGAGTGCTTGTTCACTATCATTTTTCTTAGTGTTTTCCTTATCCTCCTTGCTTCGGATTAGTCTCCTTCTCCTCTTTGGTTCTAATGTTTTCCCAGTTTGAGGCTTTCTCTTGTAAGTCCTCACTTGTCCTTTCTTAATCGGTGATGAACTTGCATATTTTTTTGTCTGACTCCTCGTCCTAGATGCAACAGTAGTTCATGGCTTCTTTGGGGGTGGTGCATCAGACTCTACTGATTTAGAGTCACTCACGTGTTCACCTTCACCGATGGGTGACTATCCCTCTGTGTCTTGTTATTTTTCTATCTCTTCATCTCCAATAGATTTTTCTTAAGTGTCTTTACCATTTTATCCTTCTTCCCGTCAATTTTCTTCACTACTAGGTCGGTCTTTAGTCTTGCCTTAGCCTCTTCATAGGTTCCAAACCTTGATAATGATCTGTCCAACGGTTCATTTAATAATACTTCAATAGAATTTGTGGCTTTATCTATGTTGATCTCATAGCTAAGTGGGGCTAACCATGCCATCTTTGGTACATCTAGTTTGATCAAGGTGGTATCAGTGTCTACCATAAAACAAATTTTAGCTTTATATTGATCCACTAGTTGTTATGGTATCCTCATCCTTTTCTGCATTCTATCCTTAAATCTGGTGAAATATTTATCCATGACTAATGTAAATTTGTCCCCTAGTGACTAAATGAATTCACTAATTTAAATTGTCATTGGTCGGGTAGTGTCCCAGTTTACATTACCGACAGATGGAAATAAGTCTTCAAAGTAGAAAATATGCACATGAGGAGTGAAGAAAACTTACATGAGTTAGATTTCACTGATCTAATGCTCCTCATGTTCTCCTCCAATTTCTTCAATAGAAGGTTGGATAGATCCAACTATAGACCCTTCTTTACAATCTTGTGAGTAGTTTCTACTGCTCCACATGCAATACTATTCATTCTATTGGCTTGGAACATCTTGTATCCCAATACACATACACCAAATTTTAGTTCTAGATCTTTGATGGAATTTACCTTCAATCCTCTGCCATCCCATTCTGGACATGTCATCTTCTCAATCTCAGGGTGAGAATGGTGTTTAAGTGCCTTGGCCTTGTCGGTTATTGGATAACCAGTCACTACATGTATTATATCCCTAGTGATCTATTTGGCTCGTCGAACCACATCTTTTGGTCATGTACCATGCTTAGTACTATCCTGATCTAGTTAGTTTTAAACTCCTTTGGGAACATTAGGGCATTTGCCAGCCCTTTCACCTCTATATGTTTATGTTCATCCTTGATGGTTCCATCTGTGCAAAGCTTCTTGTAAGCTTGCTCAACTTCCAAATCTCTGAATTTCTACAACTTTGTAGTGGATATATGCTCAGACATCCTTGATTAGAAAAACCCTAGGTGGTATGCTTGAAAATGCACTAGTGTCATCGGGTTGTGAAGCAACCTCTGGATAAAACTTTTATTTAGGTTCTTCATAGGTAGTGTTCTTGATTAGGTTAAACTTTTTATCCTTGGAGTTCTTGATCTTGGAAATGCGAGATGTGGTTGCCGCGATTTATGAAAATTAGGGCTTTTCTCGTAAATAACTGTGAGCTCAGTGAGTCTTTAGTTACTTACTTGACTTGTTGTTTCTGCTATTGATTTGTTTGAATTCCATGAATTTTCTTGTTAATTTCTTCTGCAATCTATTCAATGTTCTTTTCTATGTGCTTTTCTTCTTTGCTCTTAATCACATGGTGAGTTAATGAGCTATTTGGTCATCCTTTTTATAGATGATGCCCTAAGTGGTGAATTTAATTGTTTACCCACTTCTCAGTGTTTAAAGATAGAGTCACTTGGCGAATATGCTAACTTCATTCTTAGTGAGAATGTGATGTTCAAGGTAAGTGTCAACTCACTTGATCTTACATATGTACACTGATGGTGCTCGGTTTGTATAGAGAAGACTTGTATTTTACATTGATTACCGATGATGCTTAGTTTACATTAACAACCTAGCTTGTGTGTGTGTATCATCTTAAAATGGAAGAACTTCCATGTTAAGAATGTTTAGCCCTCATTAGGGGATGTTTTTGACCACCATCACATTGTCCTTTCATTTATGCATCCTCTCTCACTTCTGTGTCTGTTTAGGACCCTAATTGGGCCTCTCTGGACACCTCCCATCCCAAATGGCATGTTTTCTAGGGGTCCTAACCCCCTGGGTCAAGGTTCACCTCAATCTTGACCTAGGTCAAGGATGACCTTGACCTTGACCTAGGTCAAGGATGACCTCGACCTTGACCTAGGTCCCTCTTTCAAATCTGGAAGCTTGTCAACTACCGGAGGTCATCAGAAATTCATTTCCCACCTTCGGATCGGCTGTTTTGGGTTCTGAAGTGGAAAATGTTAAATTATATTTAATATAGGTCCTCTTTTAGGGAATGGGTTTAATTGGAATTTAATTCTCCTATGTCGGCCTCTCTAGAAGTTTGTGCCCTAGTTTCATATAAAAGTAAGTTTTCTCCTCTCATTTTGTCTAAGTCATGTGAAACAATAACCATCAAGCAAAAAGTTCAAGAATACATTGTTCTACATGTTTTCAAGCTTTCAAAGTATTCAATTCTTCCTCTCAAGAATTCAAGTTCTCCATTGAAGATAAAGGATTCAAGCTTTCAAGCCTTTGAAGGGATTTGGTTCAAGAATTTAAGATTCATCATTAAAAACCCTAGATCCATCCATCATGGTGGAGTGATCTTCCTTCAAGATCCTTTGTACATCCTCAACACTCATTCATTCTCCCTTCAAGGTGGATTCCAAGCATATAATCATGGAGGTTTATGGTTTCTAATTGAATCCAAACTTTCATATTTACATACTTGTTTACATTCAAAATACAACTCCATATGTATTTGAATATCATAGCTTCATTATTAGATTTACTTCTACTATTTGAAAGAATTATTTATTTCAATTATTGATTTCAAGGTTAATTCCTAAATTGGGGTTTGACTAAGGCAAACCTCTCCCCCCCAACAAACAAACCTCTTTTTCTTATAGGTACAGGTTCAGAACAACAGATCAGGATGGAGATTTGGATACCCTTTTCAGCAAACTTCCAGGATCCAAAAAAAGAATTTTAGTAAGAGACTTTTTAGGTCGATTGTGACCTAGGGTGCAATCAAAAATTTTGGAAAATGGTGACATTGACTTGAGGGTACAAATTGGAACTGTCTCAGAATGGAAAAATATTTCTGGGCTTTGTCCATCTCTGCATTTCTATGCTAGATCTGGTCTCAGATTTTCTAGAAACTCAACACAGGCTTCAAAAAATAGCATTCTTTGATCTAGAATATTTAAAGGTTAGTACATTTATTCTATTTAATTCAATTAAAGTTCTTAATCTTTCTAAAACTATCACATATCATCTCCTATAAAATGGGAATCAGGGTTTGTCTCTTTAATCCATATCTTTAATAGGTTGATTTATTTATGCATTGATCCTTTCTTTAGGGTTAATCAATTTGGATCTTCCCTTTAAGAAATTGGGATTAAAAGAATAATCCTACCCTCCTCACACACATTTACAAATCAATCAATATACACAATCAACAACCACCACATATTTTCTACCATACATTTTGGTGAACATGCGATAGACAACTCTTTCTTTTTGGTGTTAGATGCTTTGCCTCTTTTCTTAGAGACTAGATCTTGCCTATTAAATTAGTTTTATTTTATGCTCTTGCATTTTAAAAATACAAAAAAAAATCTACATAATCATAAAAATATAAAAACACTTCTCGTATTTCATTCACTATGAACATCTTTAAGATGCTTTGGGGTATGGCTATTTTTCTCATTATTCTTCTTTTAGCATCTCTCTATAGTAATAATGATGTTTATGAAAGTATCATCCATTTAATCATGTTTGTTAATCTTCATGTTTCACTTGCTTATGCTATTTTAAGATTAACTAATACTATTCTTCCTACTTTCAAAACTTTCATCAAGGATTTGTGTAGTGGACTTATTACTCTTTTGGATTATGTGAAGAATTGGGTAGATGATACCCCACCTCCTAATCTTCCTACTCCTATCATGCCTAATCTAGTTCCTAATATTCCTAATCCTCATCCTATCAATCCTAATCCAATTCTAAATATTCCTATTTCTATTTCTCCATCTTCAATCCCTAGTTCTTTCCACATTTATGATGGGGCTCAAGCTAGGGTTCATGATAATGATGTTTGAGAATTCTTTCATTTACCTTCACCTCCTTATCCAATACATTATGATGTTAAAGTGAAAACCAAGGAAATCTCTTCTAATCCTATCATTTCACCATACACAATATTTTATCATGAGCACCATAACCAATCTCCTCCTATTGAAGCCTTGCAAGATAGGTACACTACTAGATATACTATGGTGGATAAACAAGGCTATAAAGGTTTAGGGCTTGGTATCAATGAACAAGGCATTAAAAACCCAATTCATTCATCTCCTAAAAAAGATATGCATGGTATAGGTTTCCCACCTCCTCCAATCAAGGTAGTGGATCTTAGCCACCGTCCTCCTCTTCATGTTCTTCTTCCAACACCTTTAGATCACCTTGATAATCCTCAAGATCTGGCTAAGAAAGTGTATGCACAATTAATGAATTCTAAGAAAGAAATATTCAAACCTATTCTGAAAAATTCTCTCTCTAAATACATATGTCCTTTTCATTATAGTAATAAACATTTACTTGTTGATTGTGTGCACTTCAAGTTATATGTTAGAGAAAGAGCTACTTTGGGAATTATATCTCATTCCCGTGCAATATTACAATTTCTTTATAATTTTGATATATGGCATTCCCCTCATTATTGTATAAGTTAGATCATGGTTCTCCTCTTGTTCTTAACTAGGGGGAAAAAGGTATTTTATTCCATTCTTCTAGGATCCATTTTTTTCTCTTAGCATGTATTTTGTTTTGAGTTTAATTGGTTATTCTTTCTATATTCTATCCCTATAAATCATTAATGATATCTTTTCTAGGACATTTTTTCTATAAAGATATCTCTTTTATATGAAATATATTGATATAATTTGATATATCCCTTTCTTTCATCCCTAGGGGGCAAGGTATTTTCCTTCTTCCTCTATCTGAGGATCTACTTTCCTTAGCTTAGTGGAATTTGTTTATTATATAACGTTATTTCCTTATAAAGATGTATGTTTTTGACTATGGATACCCTCTTATACGGGAGGTGATTGTCCTAGGTCATCACCTCTTCTTTATTTTCAAACTATGCTCTTGATAAACTCTTTCCCTTTCTTTGGTTAGAGTTTGACTCCTTCATTCCAAGATTCCTCATCCTCTTCATCGCAGGGGGTTAGATAATCGAATCTTGGGTCCCTCTTTTCTTTAGAAGATTACATTTTATTCTCAACAATCCTCTATGGTGGGGGTCTTTATGATAAGATATCTTCCTCTTTGAGGATCCTTTTTTCATATGTGACATATCCATTTCATGACTATCTATGTTCTTAGAGGTAAGGGTCAATACTCTTTGCTAAGGATATTGTGTATATTGTTGTTAAACTGGATATCTCCTTACCTTGTGAAGTAGGTATCCTCTTTCTCTTCCTTATCCTACCTAGTGGGTAGTCATGATAAGGAGGGAGGAATATATAGGGTCTCCCTTATACTATAGTTTACATTAGTTTGTAATTTACAACATGCTAAATCCTCAGAAGGTAACGCACATAAGTTGCTAAATCCTGAAGAGATACACATTTTTTTTTACTAAATCTTTGGAAGGTAACACACATAAGTTGCTAAATCTTGAAGAGATACACATTTATAAAATTTTACAATATGATAAATCCTTGGAAGGTAATGTACATAAGTTTCTAAATCCTGAAAAGATACACATTTTATACATTTTCCATAGTGATACAAGAATGTGGATCTCTGGATATTTTTAAAGCCGTCAGAAGACGCATTACAATGACAAAGAATAGTTTATGGGTGATCCTATTTTGGATCTCCCTCCTTGGTGATTCATGGTAAGGTGGGAATATTACTAGGCGAGGTAATCACTTTCTCTTTTCTCTCTTTCTCTTTCATGCTAGTAGGATTAGATCATGAAGCTATGTTATATGTAATGTTGCTCTTGTCTTACTTATGTAATCATGTATATTTTCTATGATTGATTTCTCTTTACTTCCATATCTTTATGCATGTATGTTGAGTTAGAATCCTTGGTCTGGGGGATCATGTCCTTGACATAGTGATGTTCTACCTCATTGCGATCCACCTGAGTCTTTCTTCTAACTTTACCAAAAGTATGTTCAATTTCCTTACTTTTGCTAAAGTGGGGGCTTAATGTATCATCTTTAAATGGAATCACTTCCATGTTAGTAAAATTTATCCCTCGTTAGGGGATTTCTTTTACCACCATCACATTTTCATTTCATTTATGCATCCTCTCTCACTTTTGTGTCTCTTTAGGACCCTGATTGGGCCTCTCCGGACACCTCCCATCCCAACTGCCATATAATCCAGGGGTCCTAACCCCCTAGGTCATGGTTGACCTTGAAATTGACCTAGGTCAAGGACAAACTTGACCTTGACCTAGGTCAAGGATGACCTCAACCTTGACTTGGGTCCCCCTTTCAAATCTAGAAGCCTGTCGGCTGCCAGAGGTCATCAAAAATTCATTTCCCTCTTTCGGGTTAGCTATTTTGGGTTCTAAAGAGGAAAATATTAAATTATTTTTAATATAGGTCCTCTTCTAGGGGCATGGGTTTAATTGGAATTTAATTCTCATATGTTAGCCTCTCTAGAATATTGTGCCCTAGTTTCATATAAAATGAAGTTTTCTCCTCCTATTTTCTCTAAGTCATGTGAAGCAATAACCATCAAGAAAAAAGTTCAAGAATCCATTGTTCTACATGTTTTAAAGCTTTCAAAGTATTCAAGTCTCCCTCTCAAGCATTCAAGTTCTCGATTGAAGATCAAGGATTCAAGCTTTCAAGCCTTTGAAGGGATTTGGTTCAAGCATGTAAGATTCATCATTAAAAACCCTAGATCCATCGATCACGGTGCAGTGATCTTCCTTCAAGATCCTTTGTGTATCCTCAACAATCATTCATTCTCCCTTGAAGGTGGATTCCAAGCATACAATCATGGAGGTTTATGGTTTCTAATTGAGTCCAAGATTTCATATTTACATACTTGTTTACATTCAAAATACAATTGCATATCTATTTGAATATCATAGCTTCATTATTAGATTTATTTATACTACTTCAAAGCATTCTCTATTTCAATTATTGATTTCAAGGTTAATTCCTAAATCGGAGTTTGACTAAGGCAAACCCCTCCCCCCCAACAAACAAACATCTTTTTATCATAGGTATAGGTTTGGAACAAAAGATTGAGACAGAGATTTGGATACCCTTTTTAGCAAACTTTCGGGAACCAAAAATAGAATTTTAGTCTGAGACTTATTAGGTCGATTGTGACCTAGGGTGCAATCAAAATTTTTGGAAAATGGTGACATTGACTTGAGGGTACAAATCGTAACTATCTCAGAATGGAAAAAGATTTCTGGGTTTTGTCCGTCTCTACGTTTCTATGCCAATTTTGGTCACAGATTTTCTAGAAACTCAACACATGCTTCATAAAATAGTATTCTTTGATCTTCAATATTTCAAGGTTAGTGAATTTCTCCTATTCAATTCAATTAAAGTTCTTAATATTTATAAAATGATCACATATCCTCTCCTATAAAACAAGAATTAGGGTTTCTCTCTTTAATCCATATCCTTA
Organism: Thuja plicata; assembly: GCA_018584345.1. Classification (NCBI taxonomy): domain Eukaryota; kingdom Viridiplantae; phylum Streptophyta; class Pinopsida; order Cupressales; family Cupressaceae; genus Thuja; species Thuja plicata. The sequence continues at coordinate 3,758,320 of MU225850.1, forward strand.
ATAGGTTTATTCATTTATGCATTGATCCTTTCTTTAGGGTTATTCAATTTGGATCTTCCCTTTAAGAAATTTGGGATTAAAAGAACAATCCTACCCTCCTCACACACATTTACAAATAAATCAATATACATAATCAAAAACCACCACATATTTTCTACCATACATTTTCTTACCTTAAAATATGTTCACCAACGAAGTTTGGTATGCATTGACCGACGAGATTGGATTGAAAAATTCATAACAAGTAATACCATAGTGCATCTTTATTCATGCTAGTTTGGCATATTATCAATGTATAATGGAACTGATGTAGAGTATAACTTGGTGTAGTGCAGTTCCATACTTACTTGTTCTTCTTAGGTGGGGGTGGTGATATCGCCAGATCCATTGGATAAGGTGTCCCCTATTGTATTGCTTGGTCTAGCATCATCAGTGTTTGTAGCTTTCCTCCACATTTTGTTTCTCATCTTCCTGATGTCTTCAATGGTATTTCCAATGGCAAAAGTGCTTTTCTCTGTCACTCGGTCTCTGCAATCCTTTCTTAGATGACCAACCCTATGACAGTGTAAGCATGCCATTCTAGGGCTAGTCCAACTTCTAGACCTTCTCATCCATTTTCTCATGTTGTTTTCAGCTACGTGTCCATATCTACCACATGTTGTGCAGTTTGTCCATGTATTTTAATCCCAAACATATGATTTACCGACTCTTTTTGGTTGATAAGCATTTTCTTGTTCTTTTGGCTTCCATGCTTTCTTTTTCTTCTTCCTACATTCAAGAGATGTGTGCCCATGCAGTTTGCAAGTAGGACAATATTTTTCAATTTAGGTTTCCATCTTTGGTTGTTTCACCTTAGATTTACATTCATGTTCTTTATGTCCTTTCTTGTTACAGTTATAAAAATTTCCTATGAATGTAGATGTGGATTTAGGAATACCTTTAATTTTTCTTCTGCAAATATTTAATGTGTGGCTAGGTTTTCTGCAGGGATTGCATGACTGCTTCCTTGGTCTTGGATTTCTATAGACATCTTTTTTATCAGCTTGGTAAGATGATTCTCCATGCTCAGTATACCCTAGACCGGTATTGTTGTTGACTCTTCTTTGTCCATTCAGAAAATCATCCATCCTTTTGTTATTTTCTTCAGCTTTCTTGATCATATCATTGTGTTGTTACTGAATCCTTACTTTATGCTTTAGTCTTTCATTTTATTCTCTTATCTCACCAATAGCTTCCAATTTTCTATTCACTTCTATGTTCATTCAGTTTTCCTCCTGACTCAGAAGAATAATATGATTGGTGATCTTTGTTGGAAAGTGACAATGCAAGCAATTGTTATTTTGTCATTGATGTCAAACCTTAACTGGTGAGCCTATTGTTATCTGTTTGAGTACCATATCTATTGATTGATGAAGAATATTTAACAAGAACACCAAGTGAATGGTTGAGTTAAGGAAAATAAAAGGGTACTTGATCAGTTGGCACTCTGGAAAAGTAATTAGTTGTATATCTTTCAAAGATAGTTTTTCTAGCTATTTTGTGCCGAGCAATTTTTGCTTGTGCCGAGCAAGTTTGTTCAGTGCTGAGTACCATTAAAATTGCCAAGTGGAAACAGTGATTGCCGAGTAGATCACAAATGTTGGCCAACTTGCAATATTTAGATTAATGATGAGATTTGAGATCTCTGGCCGACTTAGTTAATTTTATTGGGATATGTAAAGTTAATTAAAGATTGATCCACATCATTTAATATATGGATAGCCGTAATTAATGCATGGATTTAATATTTAATTAGAGACTACTTTGGAGAAGTAAATGTAATGTAATGATGGAATGATCCGTTCGATCTGACCTAACCTAAGATCTATGATCTTGATTAAGCGGCAAAGATTTATCTGACCTAGACAGAGAGGTATATGATAACCTCAAGGGGTTATTCATTGAAGTGTGGATGTACGGATTGATGTACATGTGTGTATGCTTGACAGATTTCCAAGCAGATCAAAAGACTGAAATGACAATGTAGGCCACTCAGCAAGTTAGCATCAGAGGTGTAATTGGATCTAAATTTGCAAAGTAACTTGTATGTATCAAATCACAACTGCTAATTACTTTCTAACCATTGTATCAGTTAAAATCCTTTAACAAGGTTGACCAAACAGTCATTTGTATAAATCCTCTAAGAAAGGTGACATTCAGGTGGAATGATCTAAGTCCTCTAACAAGGCCACTCCTGACAGGGTGATTAAATCCTTTAACCAGGTCACACCTAGCAGTGTGTTATTGTAACCTTTAACAGGGTTGGCTCCTCACAGAGCTCACTTCAGAAGAGTGAAACTTGGTAGCATGTTACTGGTGGTTTTTCTCATATTGGGTTTCCACATTAAATACTTGTGTCAACTTGTGTCAATGCTTATAGTTTGTTTTACTATTATGTTTGTACAAGATAATTACATTAAACAATAAACTGCATGATTAGGTTGTTGACATATGCTACTGCTGCCAAGTAGATATGAATTGTTTAAAATATAGAAATTTTTATTTGGTACATCTAGACCTGAGGATAACTGATTCACCCTTCCCCTCTCATTTATTCTAAATTCATTCTAACAATTGTTATCAGAGCTTTGGTCTCCTTAAAATAGTTTGAAGGTACTTGGAGTGAAAAGATCAAGATGTATAAAAAGGAGGTTCCGAAGCTGAACAAAGATAACTTCCCTGCATGACAGAGTTTGATGAAACTGCATCTAGCTAGTATTGGAGATGATGCTAAGTGACTTATTGAAAATGACTATGTACCACCTACTACTCCTCTCACAGCTGCATAACTAAGAGAAAATCAAGAGCACAATCAAGCAATGTTGGAGATTGCATCCTCATTGAGCTACTCAAAGTTTGATGATATAAAGAACTGCACTAATGCAAAGAAGATGTGGGATAAATTAGCAACTGTCTATGATGGAGACACAAATATTCTGAGAGCTAAATCAGAAAGTCTAAGAGGTAAGTTTGATGAAATGAAAATGCAAGAAGGTGAAAATGTTAATCAGTATTATGGTAGAGTAAAATAAGTTGTAAATGCCATTAAAGGAGCTAATGGAAAAATAGATGAGAACACTATTATGAGAAAGGTACTAAGAACTCTACTTCCTATATATGCTATTAGAGATTCTACAATTCAAGAACTAAGATGTACTCGTAACAATAATCTGAATCTAGAAAATCTGATAGGCAAACTTACTGCATTTGAAATGTCAAATTATGATAACTACAATCCACAAGGTATTGATTCTGCTTTTAGATCTCAGTTGGTCCTCAATAAACCTAAGAAAGGAAAGAAACATGTGAACAGTGATTTGACACTAGTGATGATGATCTTGAAGAACTTGAAGCATTGATGGCAAAAAGACTATCCAGAGGAAAAGGAAAATACAGAGGTAAACTTCCTATCATTTGTTTTTCATGCAATAAAATTGGTCATATAGCTGCTAGATGTCCTAATAAGAATGAAAAATGAAAGAAAGGACAGAAAATACAAGGATACAAAGACAAAAAGGATGATCGAGACTTCAGGAAATATAAGGATTACAAAGACAAAGGTAAGAAATCTTGTTATATTGCTGAAGAAACTTCTGACAATGATACTAACAATTCTGATGACAATGATATAGAAGTTGTTTATGTTGCAATGAAAGAAGATTCTGATGATGATGAGAAAACTACATTAATTTCTTATAAAAGTAAAGGTGATGATTGGATCAGTGATAGTGGTTGTTCCCATCATATGACTGGTGACAAGGATAAGTTTGAAACCCTAGACCAATGCAAATGAGGATATGTAAAATTTGGTAATGATGCACCACGTCTCATCAAAGGTAAAGGATTGATAAACTTGACTAAAAAAATCAGATCTGATAATGTGTATTGGGTTGATGATCTTAATTACAATTTGCTGAGTGTTGCATAGCTGAACACTTCTGGTTACAGAGTTGAGTTCCATCACAAAAAAGAAAAGATCTATGACTCTACTGGAGAACTAGTTGGAAGTGGTGATTAGACTAAAGGTAACTTGTTTTATCTAGATTTATCTGAAGAAACATGTTTGTTTGCATAGTGCAATGATGTTTGGTTATGGCATAAGAGATTGTGTCATGTGAACTTTGATAACTTGGTAAGCATAAGTAAACTGAAAAGGGTTAGAGGGCTACCTAAGTTAAATAAACCTGAGAATGCAATGTGCAAACAATGTCAACTAGGAAAGATGACTAAGTCTAGTTCCAAGAGTAAAACACATACTTCAGAGGAAATTCTAGAATTAGTCCATACCGATCTCTGTGGTCCCATTGGAGAAAGAAGCTACTGTGGTGCTAGATACTTTATTCTGTTTGTTGATGATTATTAAAGGATGATGAATGTAATATTTCTCAAAGAAAAATCTGATGCATTCCAGTTATTTAAATGGTACTTAGCTAAAGTTGAAAAGGAAATAGGCAAAATTTTGAAATTCTTAAGATCTGACAAAGGTGGAGATTTTATTTCTAATGAGTTCAACAATTTTTGCAATGAACAAGGCATAAAGAGATAGATGTCCACACCTAGGACACCTCCACAAAATGGTATTGTTGAATGCAAGAACAGATCTATCATGGATTGTGCAAGAACACTAATGATGGAGAAGAATGTTGCACATAAATAATGGAAAGAAGCTATAAGTACTGCAGTCTATACTCTAAATAGAGTACAAGTCAAGAAAGGTACAAATATTACACCTTATGAACTTTGGTATGGTTATGCACCTAGTGTAAAGTACTTTAAAGTATTTGGAAGCAAATTTTTTATACTGAAGGACAACTGAAATGGAAAAATTGATGCTAAAAGTGAAGAAGGTATATTCCTTGGTTATTCAACAAAAAGTAAAGCATACAAATGTTTGAATTCTAATACTAACAAATTTTTGGAAAGTGCAAATGTTAGAATTGATGAGTTTGTAGAAAGGAATGAAGCTGAAAGTACACAAGAGCCTAAAAGCTACAGATCATTCGTATATCTAGATGAGGCAGATTCTAATACATTACTTGAGCCTACTGCCGAGAAACAACCTTCACATGCTGAGTCAAAGTGGAGTTGTCAAGCAACAACAAGTGAATGCTGAGCTATCTGATGGGGATGCTGAGTCTCAGAATCAACCAGAACTGAACACAAACAATGAAATTGAAGCAAGGCCTGAGCCTAATCTAGAAAAATATGTGAGGAGACACCACAATTCTGATCAAATCATTGGATCAAAGGATTCTATAGTTATGACATGAAGTAAGTTGAGAGATGGCACATGTCTGTTATGTGAATTTGAGCCCAAGACAGTGAAAGATGCTTTAGAAAATGAAGATTGGATATAGGAAATGAATGAGGAAATTGAAAAAATTGAGAAGAACAAGACTTGGACACTTGTACCTAGGTCAAAGGATAAAAACATAATTGATATAAAGTGGGTATTCAAGAATAAACTGAATGAACATGGAGATGTGACAAGAAACAAAGCTAGACTGGTATGCAAGGGTTATGCTTAGGAGGAAGGAATTGACTATGGTGAAACATTCACCCCAGTTGCAAGATTGGAAGGAGTCAGAACCTTACTTGCATATGCATCCTATAAAGGATTCAAAGTTTATCAGATGGATGTGAAGTCTACATTTCTCAATGGTATCTTGGAAGAAGTGTATATTGAGCAAGCTGATGGTTTTTTTGACCCAAACAAAAGGAATATGGTTTGTAGATTGTAGAAAGCACTATATGGACTGAAGAAAGCACCAAGAGCATGGTATGAGAGATTGCACAATTATCTAATCAAGATTTGATTTGCAAGAACCAATGACAACAACAACTTGTACTTGAAGACAGAGCAAAGAAAAGGTACATTATTAGCTGAAATTTTTGTAGATGACATCATATTTAGTGGACAAGATGTGCTATGCCAAACATTTTCAATAGAGATGCAAACTAAATTTGAGATGTCTATGTTTGGTGAGATAAAATTCCTTGTTGGCTTACAAATCTATCAAATGAAGAATGGTATCTATATCACTCAATCTAAATATATCAAGGAGATACTGAAATTTTTTGGAATGGAAGAGTCCAAACCAGTGAGTACACCCATGGCTACTGGACAGAAGTTGACAAAAGATGATGACATAAAAGAAGTGAACCAAACAATCTATAGATCAATGATTGGAAAACTATATTATGTTGTACATAGTAGACCTGACATTGCCCTAGCTATTGGAATTGTTGCAAGGTTTTCTGCTAACCCCAAGGAAACTCACATGATTGCAGTAAAAAGGATTCTAAGATATTTGAAAGGAACTAATGACTATGGTCTATACTACAAGAAGAATGACAAGTTTGAACTCAGAGTTTACATTGACTCTAATTGGGCTAGAAACGTTGGTGATAGGAAAATCACTACTAGTGGAGAATTTCTTTTAGGAAAAAGATTGATCTTGTGGACAAGCAAGAAATAGAACTGCACCTCACAATCTATAGTTGAAGCCGAGTATGTGGCAGCAATAGTCAACTAATCTAACATTGTGTGGTTGAAGATAATACTGAAAGGTATGAAGGAAGAAATCACTAAACAAGTTGTCATATATTATGATAACACGAGTGCCATTAATATTTCTAAAAACCCTGTTATGAACTTGAAGACAAAGCACATAGATATCAAGTATCATTACTTGAGGGAGCTAGTTCAGAATAAAGAAGTGAGACTAGATTATGTGAACACTAAAGAACAATTAGCATACATATTCACAAAGGCACTACCCAAGGATGCTCATGAGTATCTATGAGGTAAATTGGGGGTGATTCCCCTAACTAACGCTAATTAAGTTTTGTATGGTACTGTTGCATCAAATATTACATTTAGAATACTTGACACATTGATGCACATTAAGTCACACATTAGGATGCTGACTAAAGTTTTGAAGTTGGACAAGGACAGAAAAGATCAGTCATAATCAAGATGACAAGATCAGCATGATACTGAAGTTCTACATGATAAAGATATCGAAGTCTTTGGCATTGTTGTCAAAGAGGGAGAGATTACCTAAGGGAGAGATTACCTATATAGAGGCAGAAGTTACTATTGAAAACAATGAAGTGATTATCTACTCAGAGGGAGTCTATAGATGATCAAGACACAGATGATTATAGTGTGATTACAGACACATAGGGAGAAATGTTTTACAGATAAGAATCAGAATGAAGCTAAAGACATTGATGAAGATTTATTCATATCGAGGAACACATGTGACTTTTTAGATTGTATGGTAACTATGCTTGTTAGATAATTGTTTTAATATTTTGTGTTGCCATCAATGCCAAAGAGGGAGATTGTTGGAAAGTGACAATGCAAGAAATTGTTATTTTTTCATTGATGTCAAACCTTAACTGGTGAGACTATTGTTATCTATTTGAGTACCATATCTATTGATTGATTAAGAAGATTTAACAAGAAGACCAAGTGAATTGTTGAGTTAATGAAAATAAAAGGGTACTTGATTAGTTGGCACTCTGGAAAAGTAATTAGTTGTTTATCTTTCAAATATAGTTTTTCTGTCTATTTTGTGCCAATCAATTCTGGCTTGTGCCGAGCAAGTTTTTTTAGTGTCGAGCACCATTAAAATTGCTGAGTGGAAACAGTGATTGCCAAGCAGATCATAGATGTTGGCCAACTTGTAGTATTTGGATTAATGATGAGATTTGAGATCTCTGGCTGAATTAGTTAATTTTATTGGGATATGTAAAGTTAATTAAAGGTTGATCGACATCATTTAATGTAATATTGATAATCGTAATTAATGCATGAATTCAAGATTTAATTAGAGACTACTTTGGAGAAGTAAATGTAATGTAATGATGGAATGATTCATTAGATCTGACCTAACCTAAGATCTATGATCTTGATTAAGTGGCAAAGATTTATCTGACCTAGATAGAGAGGTATATGATAACCTCAAGGGGTTATTCATTGAAGTGTGGACGTACGGATTGATGTACATGTGTGTATGCAAGAGGATTGCATAGTTGATTTATTGATTGGCATGACCTAGCAGAGAAGGCTGAACACAGAAGAAGAAAGTTGCATGTGTGATTGCTTGATATATTTCCAAGTAAATCTGAAGATTGAAATGACAATGTAGGCCACTCAGTCAGTTAGCATCAGAGCTGTAGTTGAATCTGAATTTGGAAAGTAATTTGTATGTATCAAATCACAACTGCTAATTACTTTCTAACCATTGTATCAGTTAAAATCCTTTAACAAGGTTGACCTAACAGTCATTTGTATAAATCCTCTAAGCAAGGTGACATTAATGTGGAATGATCTAAGTCCTCTAACAAGGCCACTCCTGACAGGGTGATTAAATCCTTTAACCAGGTCACACTTAACAGTGTGTTACTGTAACCTTTAATAGGGTTGGCTCCTCACAGAGCTCACTTCAGAAGAGTGAAACTTGGTAGCATGTTACTGGTGGTTTTTCCCATATTGGGTTTCCATGTTAAATACTTGTTTCAACTTGTGTGAATGCTTATGATTTGTTTTACTGTTATGTTTCTACAAGCTAGTTACAATAAATAGTAAACTGCATGATTAGGTTGTTGACGTATGCTACTACTGCTGAGTAGATCTAAATTGTTTAAAATAATTTTTTTTTTATTTGGTACATCTAGACCTAAGGATAATTGATTCACCTCTCCCCTCTTAGTTATTCTAAATTCATTCTAACAGATCTCATGATGATGTTCAGTAAGTCTTTGTATCTCTATTTCTCTTTCTTGTAGCTTTTCAGTTATCTTCCTCCTGTCATCAATAGCTAATGCTATTTCTTGTTCAGCTTGTCTATTATTATTCATGACATCAATCATCCTTACCACCTATGTCTCTTGAATGATTTGCAATATCTTTACTTTCTCTATCAAATGTTGATTGATTTCATTCGAACTTGTAATACTTCCTTCAGATGTGTCTGATATATTGCTAGATGTAGATCCTGATGACTCAAACAAATCAGGTATCTCTTCTTCACGATAATCTATTTCATTGTAGTGAGATTCCATAACCTTTCTTTCATCCAGTAGTTCTCTCATCTTGATTCTAGCTTCTTTCTATTTCTCATATAAGATTTATATCTCTAACTTCTAATTCTCAATACTCTTGTCTACCTTATACCTTTCCATCGTATGATCTTTTCTCTTAAGTGATTTAAACTTTTCCAAATAAGAGATCTAGCTCTGATACCAATTTTTGTAATAATGGAATGGTGTGTAATGAGAGGGGAGGGGTGAATTAGTACCCTTAAAACTTTTTATCTATTAACCTTAATCCTTTAGTAATCAATTCCTCGCATTACCGACCATATGTGCTATTCTATCTTTGTGTATGTAATATCAATTCATAAACTTAATATACATGTAAACATTCATAGAAACACTCATGAAATGTCATGACACATGACACAAGATTTGGTAATCCAAAAAACCCCTATTAGAAGTTAAAACTGTGGTGGGGATGAAACCCACAAAACTTCACTATCTGTAGAATGGAAGGGGTTGATTAAGGCTTACAAGTTTGATCACTTCTAATGATCTTGCCCTATTAGGAGTAACATGTTTAGACTGGTTAAGGTCTACTCTATTAAGAGATTTATAAAAACTATTTAGTGTGAACTCAATTAAGAGATTTACAAAAGGATTATTAAATCCACCTTCTCAAAGGATTTCTTCTATTTTCTACACTTGTTAGAATGTATTCAAAAATACTTATTGACCTAAGTATATGAAATCCTGAATTGCTGAGTACAGATCCATTAAAGTTTACAATATGATGTATCACCTATAGTGATTTATTAATACCTTTGTTCTACTCGGTAGCCTTGGATCTTGTTCTTTATAATTGATTTGATCTTTTGTTGTCCTTTTGCATAAAACTTTGTATCTGATCCATAGATTTTCTCCTCGGCTACAATCATCATCACATCAACTTGTTCTAATTGATTACACATCTAGTTATACAATGAATTTGATCTAAATAAGTTTCATGCTTTACAATGATAACTCTATGATCAAAGGTTTACAACTTGACCTTGATTTCCTAGTTTGCATGTTTTTAATCAGTTAGACTGATTAAAAAAATTATAATTACTTGTCTCTCAAGAAATGGTTTTAAAGATATGCTTTAAAGATAAATATAAAACTTAAGTGTTTTATCTAACGTGTAAGTCAGATCCACGTTTCTTGGAATAAATCTGTCTCTCTATAGACTGGTGCTCGGATTGCTCTGTAGTCTTCCTGTCAGTGTTCACTGTTAACTTATCTGTCGGGTTCCTTTGTTGTTTTCTCTGTTAGTTTACACTATTGACTTCTCTATCGGGTTACACTGTAAAATTCTATCGGGTTTCTCTATGAATTATGTTGTCTCTTTACACAGTGATTAGTCTTGTTGGTGATCATGTACTTTACATTTTCAGTGACCTGTATTAATTATTGTGTCGGGTTGCACTATACAAATGTCTTTTAGTGATCATGTACCGATGGTTCAAAAATTGTTTCCTTTGCATACTAATGAAAAAATATGATCATCAAGGTAGCGTGTATTATGGATTGTGAGCATGGATTGCAGATCTTTGAGTATATTAGATGTAATGTAATTGATGTTTACTTTTTTTATGTACCTTGTGTATCTTAGAAAGGGGTTAAATAATTATTTGTATATTGGTAAAGCTTAATTGTCCTACCTAATCAATTATTGTAATATGATATATATGAGAGATATTTTATTTTGAAAATATGTGATAGTGGAATGATGAGAAGGTAATTGAAAGATAGAAAAGTGTGAAAGTTACGAAGCTTGATTGGCTACTCAATGTAGAGTAGAGTTTGTGATTAGAGTACTTCATTAGAAATGACCAAGTAAAGATAGTTTCTATTAGACAATTCACTGGATTGTATATTTCTGATATACATTTGTTTGGATTGTTAATCCTTGAGGGTGGCTTTAATCTTCTTTGGGAAGTGTGCCTTTGAAATGAGCCCCTATTACTCTTGAATCCTAATAGGGTCTATCCTTTAACATGGACTATCTACTTTAATGTTGTAATAAGCTCCTAACATGGCTAAATCTTTTAATAGGGACACTATACTCTCAATACATCATTTGTGGGTACTAATTCCCACTCGGGTTTTACCTTTAACAGAGTTTCCTCGACAACAAAGGATTGGTTTATTGTGTTGGAATTTACTGTGTTATTATTTTCATTATGGATTTGGTTTATAAAGTTTAAAGTTTAATAATCTGTATCACAAATGATTCACCCCCACTCTTAATTGTGCTTGTGGAATGTTATTCCTAACTAATACTATCCTATAAGGCTCCAATAAAAGAATAAGTATGTGTCCTTGTTGATCCCGAGTCTCCCTGGTACAATGATGTGTATATTTACCTACAAGACAAAACCCTACTGCCCGACCTATCTAGAAACCAAATGAATTCCCTTATCCAACAAGCCTCTAGGTACACCCTTCTCGCTAGTACTTTGTATAGAAAAAGGTCTAGATGGAATGCTTTTAAGATATCTCACTTCTATAGAATCCTAGAGAGCCTTATATGAGGTACATGAAGGAGTTTGTGGGGCCCATGAAGGTGGTAAAAATTAAGCAAATAAAATCATCAGGATGAGATAGTATTTACTGACTGTAGAGATAGATGTTCATAAGTATGTACAAATGTGCTAAAATGTCATATACATGGAGATCTTATTCACACAACAGCTCAAGACCTCCACCCCATTACTTCACCATGGCATTTTTCAAAATGGGGATTTGACCCTATGGGAAAGATTACACCCATTTCCTCTAATGGTCATAAATACATAATTGCAACAACATAATGCTTTACCAAATGGGTGGAATAAATTCCTCTCATAGATATCACTGATAAGAAGATCTCCATGTTTATTATAAATTACATAATTTGTCAATAGGCGATCCCTCAAACCATACTTGCTGATCATGGTTCACCCTTCCAAAACAAAGATGTTGAGGATCTCTATGAGAAGTTCAAAATAAAATAGGGTTTCTCTTCTTTTTACTATCCCCAGGGAAATGGACAAGCTAAGGCGACTAACAAAACAATCCTAAAAATCTTGAAGAAAATTGTCAATGAATCTGGTCGAGACTAACATTTGCAGCTCAGTCCCACATTATGGGCATACAGAACAAGTGTGAGAATACCTACATGAGAAGCTCCCTTCTCCTTAGTATATGGATTAAAGCTGGTTCTAATGGATTAGAGCTGGTTCTACCACTCAAAATTGAAATCCTGTCCCTCATAATATCACTGAAGCATATCATATCAAAGGAAGACTACAAAGTTGATAGACCCAGTGAACTCAAATTGTTAGATGAGAGATGCCAAAATGCAATGAATTACTTACAAGGTGATCAAAATTTCCTTAGAAGAAATTATCACAAGAAAGTCATGCCATGTACCTTTGAGGTAGGAGCTCTTGTCCTCATGGAAAATAAGAAGAATCAAGAAGAAAGAGTTAAACCAGGCAAGTTTGAGCCTAATTCACTAAGACCATATTGCATTATTAAATAATGTGACAATGGGGCACACCAACTGGAAACTCAAGAAGGAGATAATATCACTGGTTCTATAAATAAGATGCACCTAAAAAGGTTCTATTCCTAAGATCTCAACACCAAGTATACATGTGATATATGATCTTGAAAAAAGTACAAAAAATTAAAAAATATAAAAAGTTACCTTGGTGAAAACCTGGCTAACAGGCGCCTTGGCGACAAAAAATTACAAAAAAGAGAAAAAGTAAAGAGAAAAAATTGCTCTCTCAATGAAAACCTCATAAATAGGCACTATTGGTCAAGTGCCTTAGTGAAAACATGGTAAATAAATGTCAAGTGTTGATGTGTCACTTCACCATCAATGAACTCCAAAAGATTAAGCTTGTACTCCCCACATGCAGGATTGAGTACCCAAAATTATTACAGAAGCATAATCCCCTTTGAGACATCAAGCTTATCCATGGCTTATACTAACTTACTAGGAGGGGGGAGGGCATTCTAAAATGTCTTGAAAAAATCTAAAATTCTAAAAAGTCCTAAAAAAATCCCTTAAAAGAGAAAAATGTCCTGAAAAATCCTAAAAGCGCAAAATGTCCTAAAGAAATCAATCATAAAAATTTGAATATTACAAAAATCTCTGAAATAAATCATCTCAGTCATAAACAATCAAATGATGATCAAACAATCAATCAGATGTCAAAACTATGAGCTTTGCAAATTGACAATGGACTCATGTGACTCAACTTATCAGTAATCCAATCTATCATCAATTGAATGATTCAATATATCATTAATAAAGCTATCAATGATCTTAGACAATGACATATATACTCAAAACCAGACAGATCGGTCTTATATGAGTCATCCATTCTTGAAACCATACACATATGAAATCAAACATCAGAAACCAAGCCAATCAATGAATATTAAGGCTATTGACTAGATTAGTCATGTCATTCTGTTGTTAATTTATCTTTCATGATTGTGTTCTTGCACTCCTCAAGGATACCACTAAGTGGTGAGAGTGGCTATGATGGATCATAGTCTTGTTTTCTTTGCTTTCTATTTGTGGAGTGTTTCAATTTGATTCTGGGGCAAGAATGATTAAGGATAAATTTGATAGGAGCTATCACGCATCTAGTAGCCACACAGTTCCATGACTTGAGCTAATCTCTACCAAAGAGTTGAACATTCCTTATCTATTATCTACTTGTTGTTATCAGAGATTATAGCGCTATCTAGATGATCAATATCTGGGTGCATTTGTATTTCTTTCTTTTCATAATAAGGTGCAATGATGAATAAATATTGGAATGTACGACAATGACTTGGTATTATCAATCATTATTTTTTGTTTTCCAAACTAATCTCTCACTAACTTTCTTTTAACTAACACATGCATGTACTCTGATACATTGTGCATTTTAGGTTTGAATTCATTTATTGCATAAGAAAAATCCAAAACATATCCATATTAGATCATATAATCAATGCATTCATCATCTATAACATCATAACTAACATAGGACTGCATTCATCATCATCATATAGTGATTCAACATTATCAACAAATTAATGCTCATTTGACATATTTTTTATGCTTAAATTGTTGAGGGGGCATATAGTCCACCTACTGTCATTGGGGCAAGCTGAGGTAGGATAAAATCTGAAAATCCTTTGACACAACGTGATGAATCACATTGTATCAAAGAGGGGAAAATGTAGACACCCTAAAATGGACAGACTTGCGACCTTGCATTCAATTACTAATTTTCCTCTATTAAATAATGGTTTCTTTAATCATTAATTAAATCATATATTTCTTCTAAATCTAATCCTCCAATCATTTCTTCAAAATTAATTAAATAATTAATTTTATTTAATTAATAAACCTTCATTAATTAATCTTTATTAGTTAATTAAGCTCAATTTCCTAAAAGTTTAAATTTAATAGTTTCTTTAATCATTAGTTAATCATCTATTTCTTCTAAATCTAATCCTCTGATAATTTGATCATTTCCTCAAAATTAATTAAATAATTAATTTTATTTAATTAATTAATCTTTATTAGTTAATTAAGTTCAATTTCCTAAAAGTTTAAATTTAATTTTTTAAACTTATTAATTACTGGTTTCTTTAATCATTAGTTAATCATCTATTTGTTCTAAACCCAATCCTCTAATCATTTAATTATTTCTCCAAAATTGATTAAATAATTAACTTTATTTAAGTAATAAACCTTAATTAATTAATCTTTATTAGTTAATTAAATTCAATTTCCTAAAGTTTAAATTTAAATATTTAAACTTATTAATTATTCTTCTAATTAAAATAATTTCATTAAATTAATTTAATTTCACTCTTAATTCTATTTGAAATCAAAATAAATTCAAATATCTCATTTATGAGTTTTTTAATTTCTAAAATCAAATAAATCTTCTCTCTAGTACAAAAAAGAGAACTCATGTGATATCTCTGTGATTGCATAAATTGCTTAACCTTCTCTCCAATTCAAAAAGGGAACTCATGTGCTATCTCTCTAATTGCATAAATTATTCCCTCTTCTCTCAAGTTCAAAAAGGGAACTCATGTGCTATCTATGTGATTGCATAAATTGCTCCATCTTCTTTGCAGTTCAAAAAGATAACTCATGATGAACTCTATAGTTGAATGAACCATTTCCTCTTCTCTTCAGTTAAGAGGAGGAGTTTACTAATTCCTTCTTCAGCTCTTATTGATCTTAACCATCCATTTCAAAGTATCTAGGATCAATCTCATCCGTCCAAACCATTTCCATATTCTATATAATCAACCCTTCTCAAACTTTTGAAAGGATCCAAGACTCCAACTTTGTGCACAATTACTATGCAGGATTCTCATATGAAGCATCAAGAAAAATCATTATTAGTTTGATCTCATTTTCTCAACAGTCCCAAGTCATAGATGTTGTTAATGCCAATACTGACCACCATTCATACTACATTTCAGGAGGAGTAGAGAGAAGCAATAGAATCATCAAGCATTGGGGTTTGCATTTATTTGTTTTCCTTTCTAACATTTGTTATTTTATTGTTCATAGGCTCATTCTTAGTAGTTTTCTGATTTCTTTCATTGCAAATCGATGCTACTAAACCTCTTGTTTGAGTGTGCAGACATAGGCTTATACAACTACAAGTTTTTAGTCACCAATTCTCCAACATTTTAATTGACCGCCATGAGAACTCGAGAGATAGGAACAACCAAAAACTGAAACCTTTATCACCGTAGTATCTAAAAATCTGCACATGGCACTGACTCTCTAATTGTCTAGCCTGAGAATAATATTCCTTTTCATCCCGTGAGCTAGCGACCAAGTAATATTTAGTCACCTAGATGAATATGTGGCAATTTCTCGCTACTTCACCAACTGAAAACACTTAAACTCACATAACCGGGTGAGATGGCGACAACCTAAGAGTTTAACCACTAACATGTTATAAACACCTAAAATTGGTCAAGACAAATCAAACAAAAAATAAAGTGAGCAAATCAAGAAAAATTAGAAATTATTTAAATTATTAAAACCCTTTGGATTAATTAATTCAAATAATTTTGCATTTGAGATTAATCAATTAATTACACCGTTAAAATTAAATTAATTCTAACCCACTCAAGGGTGCACATGGCTAAAAAAATTTAATTTAATCAATTAATTAATTCCTAATATTTCTCACCCATCACATAGGCAAATTAATTTCAACCAATAGGAATTAAGGATTGAGCTCACATGGATCAATCCATAATTGATCCTCCATCACACATCTTGGAGTTTCATCTTGACCACATGGTTTGTACCTTTATTTCAAACCACCATTTAAATTGTCTTAACCTTTGAGACAATTAACTCAACCTAACCCTAATCAAGGTTTAATCAAATCTACCCCCTACCCTTTGGAAATCCTTTAAATAGAGGTCATTTTGAGTGCCAAACATATCACACATATTTATGAGCTAAGCATCATCACTACAAACATTTTAATTTAGATTTCATAGCTTTCATTTTGAGTTCAATTTGTAATTAGTAATCATATTTGAATCATTTTAGAGTATTGTGAGATAAATAGGCATAATCATAATGAAATAGCTTCAATTCTTATTTTAGGACTGTCATTAATGGATGCTTAAGTTGAGAGCATACTATTTTCGTTCCTACATAGAGAGCCATGAGATGCTCATTGCTTTATTTTAAATTCAATTAGCTTATCATTTTTTAATTTTTTTTAATTGATTAGATGGAAAACTAATTTCATAAAGGTATGATTTTTGTATACACAAATGACACCCACTGTAGGGTTGTTAGCCTCATTTATAACAATCTCATGAATTTTTGATATGTTTGAGCATTTTAATTTGAAGGAATTGACAATTTGCAGTTAAAGTGACGGGTACAGGCATAAATCCTGACGCCTTTACACAACGAAGCAGTACATACATAATTTATTCTATCTTCTGTCTTATATTCTCTCAGCCTATTAGATAGAACAAGTGACACATGCAAGAATAAATCCTGATGCCTTTACATAGCAAAAAATGCGTATAAAATATCTTATGTCTCCTATCTAGCATTCTTTCAACACATTTGATAGTAAAGCAACAAGTATGATATAAAGTGTAATGCGTTTGCACAACAAAGTGGTGCCTTGCAGGAAAATTCTCTCACCTTTACTACTTCAAGCACATTTAATATTGTTTCAATGCATTTAATCATTTAAATAACACTTACAAATAATGAAGTAGTGCTTACAAACAATTAAGTAGCGCTTACAATAATGAAGTAGCGCTTACAAACAATTAAGTAGCACTTACAAACAATGAAGTAATGCTTATAATAAATGAAGTAATGCTTACTATCTATTAAAATAGCACGTAGCACTATGTTTAAAGTTTACAGATTGTAAAACAAACCAAAAATTAATGAAAAATATTCACTATTTTTCAGATGTTAATCCATAGAAAGGTGCATAAACCTAGTTATTACAAGAAGGTGGAGGAAACAAGAGAAATTAAAAGGTGGAATAAGGTGAAATTGGCTCAAAATTCATGCCAAAATTCTCTATAAAAGGGAGAATATGCATAGGTATTAGAGAATTTTTGAATTATATCAAGCATTCTACTACATGCCTCATTATGAATTAGACACTACGTATTTTGATACTCCTTTCTAAATTTGCAAAGTTTTTCATCTTTGTATTTCAACTAACTTGAGAAAATTTCTTTCAATTTGATTTCTATCCTCATTTTGTGTGAGTTGTGTTGAACTCATTTGTTGGAGGAGAGGATGCAAAGGAGCTGGAACAATCGCCACTAGGTGAGTGCAAAATTGAAAAATAATCAAAAAAGTGCCTAGCCTAGCTAGCTTCGAAAAAGGTAAGAGCTAAAACCTTTGGAATTTGATCAAATTGTGGCAAGTCAAAGTTAAAATATAGCATAATTAGTAAAGGGACTTCAAGTCATAAAATTAAAGAATTTCGTATGCCAAATTTGAGATGCGAAGAACCTAGGGAAATGAAAAAACACTAACTTCAAAACCTCCTTGTTTGTGGAAGAGAAGTGCTAGGTATATGCTCTTCACTCTTCCAGTGAATAAAAAATCCATACATACTTTAAATCCCTTAGTTTAAGAGGTGGTAGTTGAACATATTTGTCTGTTGTGTTTGAAATTGGTGAAGTAGCAGGGATATGCTCTTCACCTTGTAGGTGAATGAAATTCCCAAACCTACCTATCCCTTTCATTTCTTGCTTTCAAATAAACATGTTATATCTTTAGTGGGCCTGCCTCCCAAGATTTTACTTTTTGAGGATGGTGAGAGGGGATAACCCAAGTGGGATACAACCATTTTATCCATGGTAATCCAGCCCACTATTAAATAAAATATATTCATCCTTAATGGGGTGAGTGACGAAAGGAATTTAGAATCAAACCTCCTCTAGCAGTCCTTCAGGATTGCACAAAATTATGTTTTTATGCATGTGGGAGGCCTCTATAATTGGGGATGAAACTCAAAAAATTTCAAACATAATCTTGACTAAAACTTGGTTGAATTAGAAATGTGTACCTTTTAGAGCCATTTACAAGACAAATTTGTCCACAGGTAGATTGCTTGGAAGACTTTTTTGTGAAAGACCGGTGAAAATGATCGAGAACATTCACTTTGTGTATAGATTAAGGGTTAAAACATTAATTGTGTTGTGTGTGCTATGGTTGATTATTTATATTGCAAAAATACAACATTCATCAAGATTTGATCATGCTTTAAATTTTTTAAAAATAAATCAAACGGTGATCCAAAACAATGACATATTCCTTTTTTGGAGGCCTTTTAATGCTACAAACAGAGAAATAACACATTTAAACTATTATGTGATGTTTGTAAACATACATTTACTACCTGTGACTAGATAAGTAACATGTATAAACATACATTTATCTCTTATGAACCAATAAGTACCGTGTGCAACATTTTTTTGACACTTATCAAGTATAGAATAGGATGCCTAAATAGCCAACCAACGTGTTCTATTTTTCCAGTGAGTGCGTACAACCAATTAAAGCAGTGTGTAAAATATTTTAAGTAGCGCGTATAGTCTAAGATAGTCAAACATTGGGTATCTCCCAAGGTTTTTGGGAAATTTTAAGATTATATTTGGATACCCTTTTCAGATTCCTTCCTATCTAGTGCATCAGATAGATCAAATCCTTTCAAATATAGGATGTCAAGAAAAGTTTCAATAAAACATCAATCAATTGAAAAAGAAAAAAGAGATCATATCATGAATCTATTTGAAGAAAGAATTAGTCCTATGGCGGAGAATAATAATAATTATGTTCAAGATCAAAATCATAATAAAGAAAACTAAAATCAAAATTTCCATAGGCATCAAAATGAAGAATTAACTAAAGAGGAAGTTGAGGAGGCATCCCAAGATCCCATGTTCCTTGAAGTCATGAGTATTTTTTGGGAAATGGATAAAGAAATATATTTCTTAAACTTAGCTCATTTAGGATTTAAGCTTCCTCATAACTTTGACACATCAACCTTAAAGAAGGACGAGGAAAAAGAAAAGGATACATCATCTATAAAGTTCTTATTACGATCACTTTTCCCATTTCTCTATGATCATGAGCCATCCATACCTCCATTTTTGTCAAACAAAGAGGATTCTAAGCACAAAAAACCCCATCTTTGATCAAGAATAACAATTTCATGACCATCCTATTTTTATCAAGAGAAGGGAGAGGAAGTTACATTAGATTATGTTAAGACTTTTGTCTATCCATCATAAACAAGATGAAAATTAGATCATCATGATCTTGATTCCAACATCTCTTTGGTGAATACAAGTAGATTTAAATGTCCGTTGGATAGAGCATTTACCCCGTTGGGACAATATTATGAATCAATTTTGGAAGAACTCCTTGAAATAAATCCCATCACATTATCACAAATCACTTCATGTGCTTTCATATTCTTGAGCACCTATTGTGCATATCATAGGCTTAATGAACATGAAACTTCAGATTGCATGGAGTTGAAGTACAAAATTCTAATGAGCCATCTAATGAAGAACAAGATAGTGCTCTCAAGCAAGATTTAAACCATGAACCTATGTCTAGTAATGGTTCTCATTTAGCCTCTAACTTTTCCACCATTCCCTCATCTCCTAAAGCTTTACACCCAAATACACCATCTCCATCAAACAATAAACCTAAGGATGATACTTTATACATTGACTATGTTTACCCTCAAGGATTGCCTCTAAAAGAAATCCAAGCTAATTTACATCTTTTTGCAAGGCTCTTCCATGCTTCAAATATCCTAGACCCCAATCTTTCATGTTCTTCAATGACTATCAATCCTATTCAAAATGATCCTTCATCATCCCTTCAAGAATCCCCCATGCATATTAAAAATCATACCTTTTCCTTATCAGCGGATCCATGTCAATAAGGTAATTCTAAAGATGAAGAAATAAGTCTTAGCAAAGATCAATATCAAGATACTATCCAATCCTATCCAATATTTGACCAAGGTCTCATATCCATAGAATCCTATGATGATTCCCTTACACACTTTCATTTCTTCCAAGATGATATCCTTCAAGCTCAAGAACAAAGTGTCCTTCCAAGCTCTATATATTGTCCACTTCCCAAGAAAGATCAAGATGTCCCTTCCACCATTTCCAATGAACATATTGAAAATAAAGAGTGAAATACCCTCTCTACATCATCCAAAGATCTGTGTCAAGATCAAAGTATCCCATTAAATTATTTTCATACTTTTCCATATTCAACTCAAGAAATCATCATTCTTCCAAATCCCTTGCATGATAATAAATCCCCTCAAATCTTAGTTGATGCTATCAAAGTTGTTCCTATAAAAGTTACTCATGATCCTACTGGTATAAAGATAAATATTAATGATGAGAACCTAAAAAATGTGACACACTCCAAAGATTTTGAAATCCCTTTCACACCTTATCTCCCTCCATTCAAACATAATAATCAGCCTTCATCATCCTCTAAATCCATTTTGGGTTCTTATATCCCAATGGTAACTTCTTCATCCCTTCTATCCATATTGGGTCCCTATATTCCTTCATCAACCATGCCTTTCAATCCTAGCTCTCCATTCACTTACCCTACCATGTATCAAGATCAACTAAGGAACACATACTTGAAGAATGTCCAAACACCAATCCATATAAACCCTCCATATATTCCTATTCACCCAAAATTCCCAAGTTTTTTGGAAGCAATTTGGATGTGCAACATAAAAATCAGAAATCCAAAAATTCACATGTGTATAAAGATCTCCATGTCCCATCTAATCAACATGTGAATGAAAAGAAAAATGAAATATCAAAGAGACCACAAAGTTCTGCCAAGTAAAAACAAAAATCAAATAAAATGTGGGTTCCAAATCCCTCATTGAAGAAATACATTCAAAAGCATCACAAAAGAAGAAAAAATCAACAATTATGTGGACTTCCAAGTCACTTTTGAAATAATTTCACACAAAAGAAAAAGAAAAGTTGACATTCAAGCTTCTAAAGGCTTCCACTCCATCTCATTCCAGACATGTTTCACTTTCCAAGTCTACTTTGGGTTCCTATATCCCAAAATCCACTATCTTAGATACATTCTCACCTCCTTCATCCATTATTCCTCCATCATTCCACCACACTTCAAAGTGTGTATCAAAGTTGATCTTGCCAAAAATTCCATCCACAACATTCCTTCTTCTTATCCTCCTATCCATTATCCAACACCTACTTTCCATCCTTCTTCTCCAATATATGTCATAAAACTTTAACCACTATCTACCTTTATCCTTCATATATATCCTTTGTTATCACCTTATCTATATCTTTGAGCATCCTAGCCATAGAAATGGTTTATTATAGAATTGATTTCAAAAGAGCATTGTCCAAAGATTCAAATGTTGGAGAAATATTGAGAAAGAGAAAAAAGAGAAAAAAATTTAAGAAAAAAAGAAAAAGTTCCTTGGTGAAAACCTGGTAAACAAGCACCTTGGTAGAAAAATTAAAGAGAAATAAATTTTTCCTATGGTGAAAACCACTTCTTGTGGCACCTTGGACAAGTACCATGATGAAACCTAGAAAAAATGCATCATACATAATTCCTCCTTTTTTCATTCTACACTTGGGGGCAAGTTTCATCCATGCTATCGTCCATCTTCCTACCATTTATCTCACTTGCATCCATATTCCCTCTTTCACATTTTATCTTGACAAGGTTAAATATATCCATGAGCATTAGGTATCTTGACATTTTTTATCCATTCCATCTGCTTATTCACTTGTTGCACCCATCCTACCCTAACATGATATTGCTTATCCAAAATCCACCCTCATTATTCCTAAGCAATCTTGCAATAATACCAAACCATCCCCTCATAGTCTCCATCACCCCTTTATCTTTATTATGATACCCTATCCATATCTTATCCAAATTGATCCCTTGGTCTTGATCAAAATGGACATAAAATGAAAAAACAAGTTCTCAAAAAACCTCTTGACATGTCCACTCTTTTGGGACTACCCACTTTCATAACATCATGTTGTTATCTCTTATCCAAAATGTGCTTCACATGGCTATATCCTTATTCCTTAGCTTGGGTAATCTTGAGGAGATGTTCCTATGGGTCACATTCACTACACATGATTGATCCATCATTGCCTATCCATTTATCTTGTTCATCCATCAGTCACATCATACACCTTGCTAGACATTGGGGGAAAACCAATATGATCCTTTTTGAGAGCTTGTAATCAAAAAATCTAAAAAGTAAAAAATATCTAAAAATCCACAAAAAAAAAAAAAAATTTCTTCTTAAAAATCAAAAAATCCAAAAATCATGCATAAAGTCTCTGAGTTGCATCTTGCATATACCAAGCTTCTGTCATACTTTAGAATTTTTTTCCTAAGCCCAATGCATTTCTTTTCAACTAGGGGCATTAATCCAAATCAGTGGATTTCATTAAAGAAGACACCAATTCACATAAATCAAGGCATCAAACCACACCAAATAGACACTTGAACGTTTGATTTACATCATTGTTCGATTTCCCATCTGATCTTGACGCAACCTAATCTTTAACCTTCATTGACTTATTATTATCAGGATTAAAATAAACAAAACCCAAAAGATCAAAATGGATGAAGTTCTATTTGAAATATGGATAAAACAACAACATTAAGGTTTTGAAGGGGTATTGATTTTTCTTGAGTCATGTCTTTTTAGTTAATCAATGATGTTTAGACTATATTAGAATGATGAAAGCATGACATCTTTTCTTGATTTCTATGTGACTGTTTTAAGATTGATTTTTTTAAGTATGTGATCTTGTCTAAGGACATGATATCATCGAGTAAATTTTCATATGGAGGGGATTCAATCATTGTATGTTACACAAAAGGATACGTTGGCCATTTAGATCTTCCATATCTTAATGCCAATATCCACTTGCAACATTGAATCCATTGAAAGCAATATTCATACTCATATGGTTGAAACAGTGAAAGTTGTACTGGCTTCATTGTGGAAATCTGAAGGATGGAGGTATTCAAATGAACATGGTTTGCAAATCTAACCAGTGCATGATGTACCTATTTCAAGTTCCAAAAAGATAAATTGTGAAAATAGCACAATCCATGCATTCTTTGCAAAAAAATGACAGTTAGTTGCATTCATATAGATTAACCTTGCATTGTATTTGTTATGGTATTTTTCCAAAAGGGGTTGGATGTTAATCATGGTTACATCTTAAACTGTCTAATCCATCAAATTATCAATGTTATATCAAGGATATAATCACTATGCATCTTCTCACCTGGGGGAAACCTAACTTTGTCCATCACCTGTACCTATATATGCCCCTGAATAATATCAAATAACCCTAGCTATAATCCTCCCACCATTAATGTTCCAGAGGAAAACTATTTTTGCAATCAAATCAAACATTAAATAATCAAATCATCCAATTGATCATTTCACGCCAATCATTTATCTAATCATCTATTTTCTCATCTTGAGCACATTAATTTGTTTATCTCTCTAGATCTTGAGAAAGAATTATAAATTTATCAAATCCATCCATCAACCTACCTATCCTATCCTATCATATTGGAATCAATGTACAACATCAACCAAGTGATTCTGTCTCACATCAAGAGATATCCAAACATCATAATCTCTAAAACATCAATAACATTTTGTCAATCATCAAATTCTCTCATGACTAAGGCATTTTCAAATCGATTTTATCTAAAAACAAATAGAAATTTCCCAAACTCAACCAAATCATCCAATGTCATTTCGATTCATTTCTCGAGGGACATCATATCCACATCAAGGATTGAAATAAAGGATTCATATCAAAGTGTTTTTTATCACCAAGGGAGACATTCTATCATCAATCAAATATAGGGCATCAAAATTTTATCGTGATTAGTGGGGCATCTTAATAATGTTATTTTTCACATTAGGGCATGACATGAGGGATTTTACCAAATCAGTTGCATCAGCAAATCAATCATTGAGATTAGATCAGACATCAAACATCATACATTCTTAGAACCGATGCACTTCGCACATCGATTCAAAGTGGGGCATTTATAGACACCTAAAATTGGTCAAGACAAATCAAATAGAAAATGAAGTGAGAAAATAAAGAAAAATTAGAAATTAATTGAATTATCAAAAGCCTTTAGATTAATTAAATAAAATAATAAAATAATTGTGCAATTGAGATTAATCAATTAATTACATATTTAAAATTAAATTAATTCTAACCCATTCAAGGGTGCACATGGAAAAACCATTCAATTAAATGATTTAATTAATTTCTAATATTTCTCACCCTTCACATGGGAAAATCAATTTCAACCAATAGGAATTAAGGATTGAGCTCAAATGGATCAAGCCCAAACTGATCCTCCATCACACATCTTGGAGTTTCATCTTGACCACTCAATTTTTCCCCTTATTTAAAACCACCATTTTAATTGTCTTAAACTTTGAAACAATTAATTGAACATAACCCTAATCACGGTTTAATCAACTCTACCCCTACCCTTGGGAAATCCTTTAAATAGAGGTCATTTTGAGTGCAAAAAATATTATAGACATTTATGAGCTAAGCATTATCACTATAGGCATTTTGATTTGGAGTCTGTAGCTTTCATTTTGAGTTCAATTTGCAATTAGTTATCATCTTTGAATTATTGTAGAGTATTTTGAGCTCAATAGGCATAATCATAATTAAATAGCTTCAATTCTCATTCTAGGACTGTCATTAAAGGATGCTTAAGCTAAGAGCATACTATTTTCCTTTCTAGATAGAGAGCCATGAGATGCTCATTGCTTTATTTTTAATTCAATTAGCTTATCATTGTTGAATTTTGTTAATTTTATTAGATAGAAAAATAATTTCATGAAGGTATAATTTTCATATACACACATGCTACTCGCCGAGTCGCGGGTTAACATCACCAACCCTTCAAAAACTTGCAAGCCAATGACAACCCAAAGTTTAAATATAAAAATGCACTCGGTATCTTGCAGATTAAAACATAAGCTACGTGTTAAACTCGAGACTTAGCGAAATTCAAAAAAAAATTGGATAAACCTTTTGGCTCAAACCTAATGATGATGTGCACCAATGAGATTTTTACAACTCAATACAACTAGATGATTTCAAATAAAAAATGACAGGTTGGAGACCAAATAATCAAATCCTCCACCTAGGAAAGAAACACTACCTCCTAGGCCTTAAAAAAACAATGTGGAAATTTTTTAAATGAAGACCAAACCTCACAATAGTTCTGATATGACATGAGAACAAAAATGGAAAATATTCAACATCACCAGTGGCTCTTTTTGGGGATTGTTGAAAGTTAGTTCAAACTAAGAAACCAACAAATCTTTGGAGAAGCTGACCAAACCAAAACACACTTACCAAAATAAAACACACCCTACATATATACATATGTACCAACTACTGTTCATGAATTATGAGTTTTTTATTTTCATGCAAAGAAAGGCTTCAGGAATTGTCCATCCATTGGAAATTCCTAAATTTCACCATTCATTCTCCATAAAAAATATGAATGCATCCCATGTCATTCAAAAATAACATAAGGGCCCAACCATAATGATTAAAATTTCCTATGTTTACATTCCTCAGGAGCACCATATCATTGACCTGAGATTTTCTGTCAATGACTCTTTTATCAAACAAATATTTCATTTGTTGTTGTAATTTAATATTGGTTTTCAAAGCCTCAATTTTTTTTTCGTACAACTCCAAAATATTCACAATCCTATCCTCCTATTGGAATAATGGAATGGTGTGTATTGAGAGGGGAGGGGTGAATCAGTACCCTTAAAACTTTTATCACTTTAACCTTTAGTAATCTTTACTAGCATTACCGACCATATTACTTTTCTACCTTATGTATGTAATATTAAGACATAAATGTAATTGCATGTGAACATTCATAGAAACATTCATGAAATGTAAGTACACATGACACAAGAATTGGTAACATAGAAAACCTTGTTAGAAGTTAAAAACTATGGTGGGGATGAAACCCATAAAGATTCAATATCTGCAGAATGGAAGGTGTCGGTTAAGGGTACAAGTGTGATAACTTCTGATGATATTACCCTGTTAGGAGTAATATTTTAGAGTGGTTAGGTCTACTCGGTAAAGATATTTTAACAACACTATTAAGTGTGCACTCAGTTCAGAGATTTACAATAAGAATGTTAAGTCCACCTTCTTAAAGGATTTCTTCTATTTTCTATAATTGTTAGAGAGTAGTAAAAAATACTTGTTGACCTGATAGTATGCAATCTTGAATTGCTGAATACAGATCCTTTAAGTTCACAAGATATGTGTATCACCTATAGTGATTGATTAATACCTCTCTTCTACTTCGTAGCCTTGAATCTTGTTCTTCATAACTAAATTCATCTTTTTCTGTCCTTTTGCATGAAACTCTCTATTTGATCCATAAATGTCTGATTTGGCTACAATCATCTTGTTCTGATTTATTACTTCATCTATTTATACAATATATTGACCTATTTAGGTTTAATGCTTTACAATAAAAACTCTATGATCAAAGGTTTACAACTTGACCTTGATCTCCTAGTATGCATGTTTACAATCAGTTAAACTGTTATACTACATTGACCATTCATTTCAGAGTTGATACTGTTATATCATATTTATCTGGAGGATATATTTATTTTGATACATTTCATTTTGGACCTTTTATAGTATAGATATCTTATGACGACTCTACTTTGATGATTCTTAGATGTGTTTTTATATATGATTCTCAGTCCTTGATGACATGATTTAATGACTTTCATTTTGTTCGATACTGCATTATGATCTTATGATATGTAAATGAGATGTTTGGTTTAAATTCTACAAATGCTTATATTTGTAGGTTAGATAAGAGATTTCCATTTGTAATAGGAATTATTAGTTAAATGTGCATGATTGATCTAGTTTTCTGAAAAGCAATGTATTAACTTTGGTTAAAGGAATATATTTTATTATGAAACATCAGAAATATGTATTTTTTGTTCTTGGACTACTGATGCTCTTTTCAAGTGTGTAGGAGGAATAACCATGGTTTCAAAATCGGAGAAACACGATTGGGATAATTTGTGTATATCCATGTGGAGCAAAGGTTAGGCCTAAAAGGGAATAAACTAATTGTAAATGTTAAATTTGTTGTAAATGTGATATTGCATGATTGTAAATTTATTTATTTTAAGGAAAGCTATGTTGTCAATGTGTTGTGCTATTGTAGTGTCAATTGACACATGTGTTGTGACATGGCATGCCTATGTGGATTTTGGAAGTTGAAGTTTACCATAGGTTAATTGAAGTGTTACCATGTGAGGTAAGTTTGCCTTGATAACCCAAGTCATGAGTGCTATTCTTGAAAATTCGAATGCAAACTTTGAGGGTGTTTTTGGAGGGTTAAATTTAGTCCTTTGAGGTAGTTAGAGTTAAGATTATCTATTTTTTATGTAGTACTATGTGTTAGGGGTTGTTTTTCATTTTTTTGAGTGCCAAAACCTCTTTTCTAGACCTTCTTAAATGCCTTTCTAGAATAGTGGTGAAAATTGGGAGAAGGGGAAAGGGACCCTCACCTTATCCAAGATAGTGGAGTTCCCTCCATGCATGAAGTTGACATATGTTAGAAGGAAGGACACATGCCTCCATTTTTCTTGAGGGGGAAAGATGTGGAGTGGGAGAGAGAGATCCTTTTAGGGGAAAATGAGAGGAGAGTTGGGATTGATTGTCCACTCTCCATTTTTGGGAGACTTGTAGTTTTGTTTTGAAAAAAAATTTGGCTAGTTGGGATGAGACAAGAGAAGGAGAGCTAGGAACTCAAAGGATCATCTCAACATCATTATCCATTGCTTAGAGCAAGGTCGGTACACCTATGCCCATGTGTGGTTTTCTTTCACTTGTGATTATCTTAGTTCTTGTTAAGATTTTTTTTCTTAATTCAAAATACTTCATGTTGTGAAATTTAGGTTGAGCTATTTTGTTTTTGGTGAAAGGAAATTTTCTTCTTATTTTTTTTAGTGCTTTTGTTGATGTTGTGCATGGGAGTAGATTGAATTATCTTTCCCTTGGGAGGGAGGAGATATTCAATTGTGGGTGAAGGGCATAGTTGGGAAACCATATTAATTGCAGAGTCTTTTCTTGGGAAGAAGAGGGATGTATCATGAATGTATGGGCTCCATGTTTGCCAATGCTATCTTGTGAATTTATTATGGGGGTGATAAGGGATATTTGGTTTTGTGTTGACGCTATTGGGTTGAAATATAAGGCCTTGGGAAGGCATGTATATATTTGTGCATAAATGAGGCATTTTTGCTTGGCATTCTCCTTCATGTGTATTTCCACCTTCACCCCTAAATTGAGTCCATTTTAGACCCAATTGTGCTTAAAACTTGGATGAGAGTTATGTGTGGTTCTTGAGCTAATTTGTGTATTGTTTACTTGTATGTCACACTGCCCCTTCTTGTTTCCCCTAGCTTGGGGGCAGCCTCTTAGAGGCCTAGGCTGGGAGGTGAGCTCCCATGGAATATTCCAAATCTGTTGTTTTATTTTCTTGCAGATTTGTATTTGTTTTCTCTATTGGTGGACTTGAGTTCAAAGCTGGAAATGAAAGAAATCAATTTGGTATTAAGATGAAAATTGTGAAGTTATTTTTTTCTTTCCAAGCCATAGGGCTGATGTTATTATTTTAATGAGAAATCTATAAAATTTTATAACTCTGTACTAAGGTCTTAAATAAGTTGATGGAAGAAGAAATTTAGTTGATTAAAAATTTTGTTGCATGTAATTGAATTTATGTTTTGGGTGCTACCTAGGAGATTTACATAGAAGAACAATTTTGTTTAAAATGGTACTCATTTGTAAAACTAAATTAGAAAGAAATAAATTTCCTTTTCTATAATTCTGAAATTAAATCTACAAATAAAAAGTTTAATATTTATTATCTTAGCATACAATTTTCTGTTATATGCTTTTCTCTATGAGATATTCTCGAAATATTTTTTATTAAAATTTTGTAGAAAGAAATTGTAATAGTATTGTTGAAAGGGAAGTAATCCCCTTATGTTATTCTGAGTTATATATTTGCATCTATGAATGTATATATTCTGATATCTTAATAATCAATTTCTGAATTATAGTTTTCCTAAGGTAAAATTTGTGTTTCATATATTGTAACAACTTTAAATGATATTTATTCTTCTTATTAGATGAATACTTAGTTATGGAGTTTTAAACTTTACCTGAGTATTATAATTGCATGCATTATTTTTTTTACAGATATATGCTACAATGTTTAAATAATCTAGTCTACTGGTTTCTAATATATATATATATATATATATATATATATATA